>OX424572.1:60252886-60534504 GCA_949152435.1 Gastracanthus pulcherrimus | reverse complement strand
TATTACTTGGTTGGCGGTACATGGTATAAGATCTTACCGAAGTCATCAGATACTAAAGATCCAATAACTATAAATCCACTGACCTGTGACATCTAACAGACTACAATAAGACTAAAGCAAACCTACAAACTTTTAAACGCACCTTTTATTTTGGCCTATGCTTTCGCACAATAGCCAGGGTCTTTTAAGTATTTCGTATGTAATTAATTTCTATTGTCTCAAACCCTTACTAATATTGATATTATACCTTGAGATACGCAGATTAAGATAGCCTGGATAGCATGGATTAAAAGTAGTTTTATTTAGTAGTATATAATGTACGTGATTAAATATTAATCTCGAGGCGTATATTTATAAACATTACTTTAGTATGCTTTACAAAAGAAGATAGACCCCAATAGAAGCGCAAAGCTGGGAAACAAAGTGAGGCACCCAAGGACTAGTAAGCACCCGATCGCGCGCAGTGCGACAGTCGATATCCAAATGTTTTCAAGCGTTATGTAGGTAACAGGATATCTCTCGGCCCATAACATACCGGCAATATCGATAAAAGTATGTATTCAAAAAATTGTACATTAGAAACATGTCAGTTATCGTTTGCAATACTCAAAAAATATGTAGAAAACCTAAAAACATATAGTAAAACAAATTGTACTTAAAACTCCAAACCTTATCTACAAATGAGGGAGCAATTTATATATAAGATCCATTATTCAACACTCGTCGGCAGCGATGGTTTTTATGCAAGTTCAAATCCGTCCCATTTTTTTTTGTTGTAGTTAGAAATTAAATTATATTTTTTTAAACTTAAATAAAAATATTAAATTATTACTATTTTGAATAGTTTTCCAGACCACCCTAGAGGTACTATTCAAGGTGCGTTGGGCATTATTTTCATTTTATTTAGAAATTACTATATAAAAAAATTTTAAAATACTTGTTTATAATCTCATGACATGTATAAATTATATAGAATCATTCAATAATCTTTTTATATAAATTTATAAATTAAAATAACATTGGGACGGATTTGAACCCACATCAAAAATCAAAAGCACAGATACCTTATCCACAGGACCATCGCTGCCAACGAATGTTGAATAATAGATCTAATATATAAATTGCTCTCTCATTTGTAGATAAGGTTTGGAGTTTTAAGTACAATTTGTTTTACTATATGTTTTTAGGTTTTCTACATATTTTTTGAGTATTGCAAACGATAACTGACATGTTTCTATGTACAATTTTTAAATACATACTTTTATCGATATTGCCGGTATGTTATCGGCGAGAGATACCCTGTTACCTACATAACGCTTGGAAACATTTGGAAATCGACTGTCGCGCTGCGCATGTTCGGGGTGCTTACTAGCCCTTGGAGTGCCTCAGTCGCCCATAAGGATTTGCGCTTCTATTAAGGTCTATCTTCTTTGGCTTTACGCTTCCATATAATGATGTCGAGGTGCATTACTAAACATGTTATTCTATAATTTTGAGGTACGTAAGCTAAAATAGCCCGCGAAGTTCAGTATATATTGAAATCGTAGTTATACTATACGTTACTAGATACTAGCGGTGAGGTGCATTACCATGTGATTTGTTGCGTTCGAGTTTATGTGTTGTAACACCACATTTTGTGTGGGTTGCAGAAACTTCCAGCCTGTCGAACGAGCTGCTCAGTTCAAGTCCGATGCTCAACAGAACTGGCCTATACACTACCTAATGGTACACTACTATCTCACTACACTCACTTTTATTTGGAACTATACATATACACACACACTATTTTCTTCGACGACACAGAGCAAGCGCGCTCTCCAACACCTGCGAGTGGGGTGAGGGTGAGAAAGGACGAATAGCAAAGAACGTTTCTTCCCTTTTTTCCTCCTATGCGCTTTTCCTCTTATTAGGCTAATGCTTAAGACAGAGAAAAAAGACTCGGGCGTTTTTGGTGGAGCGAGCTTTTTCTAGAGAGAGAAGAGAGATCTTCTCTCTCGCTTACTCTCATGCTTACTCTCTATCTTTCGCATTTACATTTGTCTTTCTGTATTTAATATTTAAGAATATTTAAGTTAAAATATCAATGTTTATTATATTTTTATTTACTAAATGATTTTAAAATATAGTAGTTTTTTTTCATAAAACACCATTAATAATATTATTGTTATAATATTTACTTTTTATATATATTTTTATATATATAGTATATATATATATATATATATATATATATAGTTACGATATTTGTTAAAAATCGTACGATATAATAGTGAGAATAAGTCATGAATGTAAAGTTAATATTAATTTAGGTTTACTTAAATTTAGTTTGCATAAAAAGGATTTAGTATAAAAATGTTTAGAATCTAATAAGTAATTAGTGAATAAACATTTATATTTCAATACTTAAAACTATCGTATTATATGTAAATATTATTATTCCAACAAAATATTTAAAACTACATTTAGAATCAAGCTATCGACTTGATTCTTTCGAACAAAATTTTTATTAAAATTATAAAACTATATTACGATGTGAAAAAATGTAAAAAGTTATTATTTTATACGCTACGCTATTCGCTTTCAAAATAATATTTTAGCCCGTGATTTTCCGCCGGGAAAATGCTGCGCTTAGAAGCTACATTTTGGGGTCGAAAAATAGGTCGATATGGATCCTAAACACATGTGCATCCGGTTACACTTGACTCGTGCCCCCTAGCTAAGAAACACGAGCACAGACTTAAAGCCTCATTCACGACAGTTAGAGAATAGAAGTTTTAAGTTTTTTTTTTTAATGCGTGTTATCCGTTTATAATATAATGTTGAAATATAGTTATATACTTATTAAGTAGGATATAACAGTCCAAATCAACATGGACATATACCAGTCCGGAAGCTTTAGCCACCTCCGGAATATATACGGAAAAGGACTTGAATAAGTTACGGAAAGGATTATGTTCCCAGTAGAGAGACCAGTATTACTCAACGTTATTGCTCGAAGAATGCATGGGCATGTAATCTCAGACAACGAAGGGTTGATTATGCAACTGCTAAACGAGGATGCAGTAGAAAAAATTGTCAAGTCATCTTGGGATAAAGCTTGGATTAGATTTATGAATTTTGGAACTATAAGTGCCGGAGTAATCGGAATTTTATTAGTTTTTCAAGCTATTAAAATGGTTATTGATGTAGGGGTACAAGGATATGCATTGCATTCAGTATATGGATGGTCAATCCATTTAATGAGAGCTTTATGGAGTAGAATTACCCATTTTCTTTTGCACCTTAGTAAACCACCACCTGGAGATCCAGAAATGCCATCAACAGTAGAATCACAACCGTTTCTATCTCATCCAGCAACGATAGAATCATCACCAATTCCTCAGCTTGTAACAGCAAAAGAATCTTTTAAAGAATCTGAAGAAGACGAAGAAGAAGTTATTAAAATGCAGAAACTACAACAGAGTAGTTATTTTAATCTTAAAATAAATTAAGTTGCAGTCAGGCTCAGGGCAGACTGTGGAGTTATAAAAGAGTTGACGTAATGAAATACAATGTTCTCAGTTCAAATCAATTTTCTCTTCTATTCTTGTAATAATGTTTAATTTTAATTTTTTATTTTGGGGCACAATTACTATAGTCCTTTGTCCCCTAGTAATTGTTTAAGTTTTGGGGTGTCACATCCTAGCTAGATTTAAAAAAAAATTATATATATATACGAGAAGAGAAAGCGAGTGACAGAAGTGCGAAGTATGACGAACCAGAATTTTCCGCTCCTCACCCTCTTTTTTTGCTTTTCTCCGTCGTTTTCAAATGAACAAGTATATTTTCAGGGCCGAACATATCTCTCAATAGATACGGAGAGCGACGCGACCGACATAAATAGGTAATTAAGTCATATAATTTTCGTGCGTCGCAGCTGAGCAAACGGACGACGGTTCGAATCTCCGTCTTGACGGGGATTAACTCAAGGGTTACCCTTTTACAACTTTGTTTGTGAGTCCGTCGTGCCATTAGCCAAATGTGAGTTTCCCGAAACTTACTGTTTGTTCAAAGGATACAGAATTAAAATTAGAATTATTTTAAAAATATAACTTAAATTTTTTTTTTGAGTTGTTATTGCTAATTGATTTGCAAAATTGTGTATTTGAAAAAATACATAATTCGCTGTTAGCTAAATAAAATTGGTAATGGATAACGAAACTATTATTAAAAAAATCTATAAACATTATTATGTATTAAACAAAATCGACTAAACTGTACGTTTTAAGAATGCACGATTCGTTTTCTATTAATGAATTTGAATTGAAATATAGTGACCATTAAAGTTAAAATCAAGTTCCTTATTAAGGTATTTAACATTTGTTTGTTTTATAAACTATGTATTTTTCGATCTACATAGTTCGTTAAAATAGACAAGCAAGTATTGAACCTTAAAATATATTATTTCTTTTAAATCTCTATAAAACTAACCAAGATGCGAGCACGAAAATAATATTTTAGAAAATTATTTAATAACCAGTTGTTTTGTGGTATATTCAAATAAACGTATAAGCTGTAGGCCGAGAAAGGCGTCCTAACTTACTAAATGACTATCGTTAGCTTACAATAAAGTTTATAATAAATCAAAACATTAAACAAATATAACTTTTATAAACATTTTATATATAACGAAAAACTCTATAGTTTTAAGACATTTTATTGTGTTATTTAGGTTCTATCGATGCGTAATTTTAAGGAGTTTCTAGATAAATCGATTAAAATGATGAAGTATAATTTCTAAATTAAATATTTAGTTAATTAATAAAATAAGAAAATAAGTGTCAGCGACGAGTTGGAAAATTGATGCAGCGGCATCTAGTGAAACAAGGCTGAACCTTTAGAAGTACCGAAATAGTAGGAGTAGGAGATAGGTGTAGGTATTGGTCAGTAGGAGCGGGGGAGGGCTGAATAGGAGGAGTTCAAGGGCCAAGGTCAACATCATTGGAGGAAAACGGAAAGAGGAAAGGTGGAGCCTTTTGTAGAGCTTTTTGAAGAGTTTCAAAAATTCGAAGGTATGGCCCGTTTTGCGAGCGCTTAAAAGTTCAGTTCGTCTAGTGTCATGTTCGAAAAAACATCTTGTAAATCGTTTGTTTCAAAATATCCGTTGTCGGTACAAATCTCTATTTTAGTTAACTGTCTTTAGTTCACTCGATAGTAGGATTTCTTTATGCCACCTGTAGAGTATTAATCTGTAAATTTTATCTTTTTCGAAAAATAAATATAAGATTTAAACTTTAAATTCCATCGTATTCCGAGTATTTTATTTCCAACCCTTAACTTCAGTTTTCTTCAGGAACATCAAGCAGGAATTTCGAGGTAAGAAATTAAAATTTTAAACTAACTAACAAAGTATATTTGGGAACTTGAGGCACCCGAGCAGAAAAACATCCAAAAACAAATTCCAATGTTTTGTTTTGGAGAGTTCTTGGTTGGGTGAGAATTAGGGTGCGGAGCGCTATGTTGCTATGTTACTGAGAAATCTATGCTTCAAAGTTATTTAATATAATATGTTAATTTTTAGTATAAATACACTTCTAAGAAAATTTTATCATGTTTTTGAAGCCAGAAATAACTAATATTCGATTTTAATTTCACTTGATTATTTACTCTATAGCTCCGAAAAATATACATGCGATTTTGTTTCAAAATTGCTGTATAAATACTGTTATTTTATTAAATACTTTATTATACATAAACTATAAAGTATCAATTAATAACAGAAAACAAGCGAGTTTTTGTTGCAAACACCTTAAATAATATATTCACAAAATTTCAATAATTCTTAAAATGTATGTATGCGCAACGATCAATTTATGTCCAAATTCAGGACTTTGATGAAACCATTCATTGAAAAGTACCTATAACTCCTAAAAACTTTTAATTTACGAAACCTTTTTTTCATACATATAATAGAAGTATCGAAGAAACTAATTTGTTTTCAGTGTTAAACGGATTAAAAAGTGAATATTATTAATGTAAAGAAAATTAATAGAAAAATTTGTCAAAATCATGAAAATACACCACCTTAACATACATCTCTTTGCTCGTCATGTCGTGCAAACAGGATAACTCATTTAATTTTTGTATTAACTTCCGTAAGGGTTAAAAATAGAGTTAGGGGGTGAAAATGAAAGATTCGCGTATACCTCATTATTATTATCTACAAATTTAAAGTGAGGGGTTTTTGAAATTCCACTTTTCAAATTTCAGGGTTTTTTTAAGTTTACCCTCTTATAAGATGTGATGGTGGATGTTTTTCGTTAACATGGGTTAATGGTGGATGTTTTTCGTTTTTATCGTGAATCAAACAATTTCTCTACGAAACTACATTTCAAGAGTTTATCCATGATGGTCTTTTAAGATATCAAGTTTTTATCAAAGTTCATCCTCTTGCAAGTGTTCAAAGGAAGGGTTGAGGCTAGACTTTTTGTCTTTTAGCATGTATCAACTATTTCTCTATGAAATTACAAAATATGGAGATTTCCTGGATGCTTTTCTCATATTTTCGAAGTTTACTCTCTTATAAGGGTTACAAATAAGATTGAAGAAGGATTTTTTTATGTCCAATATGCATCAAACTATTTCTGTTTGGAAGCTCGTTATTTGGGGTTATCCAATATGCTCCTTTCGAATTTCAGATCTATTTCGAAAACTACCGTCTTATAAGGAATGAAAACAAGGGTTGCGGTTGAAGTCTTTTCATTTTTGTCATGTATCTTATTATGCCTCTACAAAATTACGTTTTATAGGGTCCAGGATGCTTTTACTTCAAAACTACATTTTCTTGCGTGTCCAGGATGTTCCTTTCAAATTTTAGGATTTTAGAAAAATTTATCCTCTTGTAAGGGTTGAAACCAAGGGTTAAGAAGGGTGCAATTTTTTCATAACTAGCGTGTATTGTACTTTTGTCTTCGAAACTACATTTTCTTGGGTTTTCACGATGTTTGTTTCAAAGCTAAGGTCATTTTCGAAGATTAACCTTTATAATACTTGAAAATAAGGGTTCATGTCGTTTTATTTCGTTTTTAGTATGTATCATACTATTTTTATATAAAATTATGTTTTATGGAATTTTTCAGGATGCGCTTTTAAAATATTAAGTTTTTTTCAAAGTTTACCCTATTGTAAGGGTTGAAAACAAGGGTTGCGGATAGGCTTTATTTTGCTGTTAGTCTGTATCAACTATTTTTTTACGAAATTACGTCATATGGAGTTTTTCTGGATGCTCTTTTCACATTTTCGAAGTTTATTCACATATAATTATTGAGAACAAGGGTTGAGGGTGGAAATGTTTTATTTTCAGGACGTATTAATTTATATCTGTTCAAAAACTCGTTATATTGGGTTATTCAAGATACATTTTTCGGAACTCAGAACTTTTTAGAAAATTACCATTTTATAATGGTTGAAAAGGGTCGCGGGTGGAATTTTTGTCATTTTTGGCATGTATCACACTATTTCTCTACGAAATTACGTTTTATGGAGTTTTCTAGGATGATCTTATTATATCGTAAGGACAGAAAACAATGGTTGTGTGTGGAATTTTTCTTATTTTAGCGTTTATCGTACGATTTGTCTACAAAATTACGTTTTAGAGGAATGCGGCACGATGTGACAATGTGGTTCATTTCCATTTTAGGTACTTTGATTGGTTTTAAACAAGTAAAAATGACTTTAATTAGTTATCGTATATACTTACTGTACCCTGAAAAGTTACTGTATCATATTATAAATTCTCTACTCTAAAAATGATGAAAGTATTTTTACGGCCATTTACCTATAATATTTACGTTTAATATAGTTACTCATAATTAAATGTTTGTCACTTTGAATAAAGTAAAAATTTATTTATGTATATCTTGGGCATAACTACAGTTAATTTCTACCTTAAATTTGAATAATTGTATACATTTTTTTAAGTGGCATTTCGAACTCGTAAGTTCATCGCCTCATCTACGCAAGGCTTCCACGTTTCCCTATTTTGTGCCAACCCCATCCATTTCGCGCCCTCCCGCCCAATTTCAGTTACGTCTGCTTTTACGTTATCCTCCCATTTGCGTCTAGGTGTACCTAGAGGTCGCGTTGCTTTCGGTTTTCCTTTCATTATGCGCGCTGCCGTACGACCATCGCCCATTCTTGTCACGTGCCCTGCCCATCTTAGTCTCCGTGATTTTATTATTCTGTTAATATTTGGTGACGCGTACAAATTATGTAGCTCGTCATTGTGCAGTTTCCTCCACTCCCCAGTTTCCTCATCTTTCTCTGGCCCGTATATTTTCCGCAGAACCTTATTTTCAAATACCCTAAAACGATTTTCTTCCGCTTTAGTGAGCGCCCAGGTTTCGCACCCGTACAAGATTACTGGCATTATTATAGTCCTATATATCCTTATTTTGACATTTTTCGACAGTAGCTTTCACTTAAGTAATCTATTCACAGCGTAGAAGCAGGCATTACCCGAATGAAGTCTCTTATTAATCTCGGCTTTAATTTCGTTTCGATCATTTATAGTTGTACCTAAATATCTGAATTCGCTAACCTTCTCAAAAGTGAAATTTCCGGCTCTTAGATCCCCCTCTCCTTCGCGAATGTCTAGTTTCTCTATGATCATATATTTCGTTTTCGATTCGCTCACTTCTAACCCCGTGTGTTTAGCCGCATTTATAAGGATTTCCGCGTTTCTCGCCACCGTTTTACCATTATCTCCAAGCCATCCACATAGCCTAAAATCTGCGTTGTTCCGTTGAGTGTTGCGCCTAGCTCGCTAGCCTGCATTTTTCTAACAACATACTCTAGCGTCAAGTTAAAGAGTACTGTTGAAAGCCTTGCTTCAAACCGTCGCGTATCATGAACGATTCGGATACATTACCGCCTACTCGGACCTTTCCAGTGCTTCCGTTCAGACATATTTGAATTAATTTTACGAATTTCTTTTTTTTTTTGGTACGCCAAGGCGCACTAGGATTTCATACATTTTGCTTCGCTTGACAGAGTCGTACGCTTTCTTAAAGTCTACAAATAGCTGGTGTATAGTTTCGCAATATTCACACTTTTTCTCTAATAATTGTCTTATGGTAAACATTTGATCGCTCGTCGACCTGTTGCGCCGGAATCCACACTGATAATCTCCTATTATATCTTCCGCGAATGGTGTGAGTCTGGCCTGTATTACGTTTGACAGAACTTTGTAGCAGGTAGCTAAAAGTGAGATTCCTCGGTAGTTATTGCAGTCTGTTTTATCTCCCTTTTTAAAGATCGGTATGATGATGGATTCTTTCCAATTTTCTGGTATTGTTTCATTTCTCCAAATAGCACATACAAGATCAAAAATTTTAGATGTAAGCGCGGTGCCCCCATATTTTAGTAGTTCAGCTGGTATAGAATCGTTTCTTGCAGCCTTATTGTTTTTTAGCTTTTTAATCGCGGCATCTACTTCTTCGTAGGTCGTTTCGTCCATATGAAGTTCAGCAGTGTGGATTTCGTCTCCCATTTCCTCGGAGTTTTCATGCACGTTTAATAACTTGTCGAAATAGTCTTTCCATAATTTCAATAGTTCATTTTCGCTTGTCACGAGGTTCCCGTCCTTATCTTTCATTAACTGCAATCTACTCTGAAAACCCTTCCTAATACCGTTTATTCCTTTGTACATCTCGCGCGGATTATTTTCCCTACTATTAGTTTCTATTTTTCTAATTTCATTTTTCTGATACTCGCGCTTTTTGTTTCTGTAAATCACACCCACTTGCTTTCTTATTTCATGGTATTCTTCTACGGCCCTACTGCTTTCATTGTGTACGCTATCTAATTTAGCCTTCTTGCGCCTTTCAAACCAGAGTTCGCACTCTTCGTCAAACCATGGTTTGCTCTTCGGTCTGTTTTTCTTACCCAGTACTTCGTTCGCGGCCCCTTTTATAGTTTTTTCGATATCCCCCCATAACCTGTTCGGATCGTCATCTACTCCCGTATGTGCATCCGTTTCCTCGAGCACCTGAAATCGGTTGCTAACTTCTACTTGGTACTTGATTCGCTCTACCCCGCTTCGTAGTTTTCCAATATCAAAGGTTTCTACTTTGTTCGCTCGCTTACTATTTTGACCGGCTACTAATCTGGCTCTTAATTTGGCCACTACTAGATAATGATCCGAGTCGCAATCCACCCCCCCCCCCCTATAAGTCCTTACGTCGAGTACAGTGGTGTGGCGCCTCTTATCAATTATAAAATAATCGATTTGATTCTGCGTGGCTCCGTCCGGCGATGTCCATGTTGCCTTGTGTATATCCTTGTGCTTGAAGCACGTGATCTTGACTATATGATCTTTTGCGACCTCGAAATTTATAACCCTAATGCCGTTATCGTTGCTGGTTTCTTTACCTATAGTGGGCCTAAACATTTTCTCTCTCTCTATTTTAGCATTGAAATCCCCCACTACTATTTTGGTGTTGTAAGACGCGAATTGGTCGATTAATTGCTCTAAAGTTTCATAATAAAGATCTTTGACTTCTTTCTCTTTGTCCTCCGTAGGACAGTGGACGTTAATAACCACGTTATTATACCACGCTCCTTCGATGATGATATACGAGAGTCGGTCATTCACGAAATTGCAACTTTTAACGGAATGTATGATGCTTTTGTTAACAAGAAATCCGGTGCCTAGTGAATGCCCGCTCGCGCCCCCATATAAAAAGGTGAAGTTACCGGATCCTAGCATCGCGTTATCTTTCCATCGGGTTTTTTGTATTGCTACCAAATCTAAATTGTACCTCTTAGTTTCATTTATGATTTCCCGGAACGCGCCCGCTCTGTGTAGACTACGTAAATTCCAGGTTCCCACCCTTAAGTTCCTTTTGGTTTTGGTTTGGTTTTGTTTTCTTTGAGCCATGATAGTAAGTTAAACCCGCGCGTTTTGGATCCTGTTCCGATCGTAGGTGAGTCCATCCGTCTCATACCTCCCTAGAACTAAGTATGAGAGCTTTCCGACTTTGACGAGGACATAGTCAACTCGTCGTCAGACACACTCGGTTTCATTCTCATATCCTAACGCCTCTCTGCAAGACAGCGCGCCTTCGCTGGCTTCGTTGCCGTGTAAGACCAGGTGACGTATCATTCTACACATCCCCTCTCCGGGCAGTTGTCATCGCTCCCGCATCCTCCAAGACAGCAGGATTTTTGGCCCATTTTTTGTTTGAAATGTTTGGTAAAAGAGATAGATTACAGAGTAAGGTAGAAGAAGAAAGTAAGATAGGAGATTTTGTATAGTGTTTGTAGTTGTTGTGGTGCTTGCGTAGTGTTTCTAGATGAATGCGTTCGCCAGTGCGGGCTCGTCACACCCACGCCTGGGCCTATCGGCTGTCCGCGACTGCTTATTCAGTTTATTCGCAGCTAACCTCTTTTTCAGGGGTCGTTCCTCTATCCGCTACCTGAGGGCGCGCTGTGTAGTGGTGATAGGCACCCACCCGTCCGCTCTGGACGACTACGCCCAGGACCCACGTAGGGTAATGGCGTTGCAACAGATAATTGTATACATATATTTCATAAAATATTATAATAAGAGGTAACCTGCTTGTGGGCAATGTGGCGCAGCATAATTAAATATATTATAAATGATTATTTATTTACGAATAAAGCTAGAAAATATGAAAGTGAATTTCTAACAAAGTTATGCATTAAAAATTGGTCCAAGCATGTGAGAAATTTCCATATACAAAGAGAACAAGAAATAACGTAACTTTTGATTTGTCGGGGTATTTTGCGTGAATATTTTTAGAAATTTAACAAATCTATTCAATAACACTCGGAATAAGTTATTTAATTAATACTTAACATTACAAAAGTACTATATTGTTTTAAATTTATACTTATATTAATTTTATAGTGGTGCGCCACATTGTTTGCTATGGCAGAAAAAAGAGACTTATAAATTTATTTATAAAAAATTGACATTTGAAAATAAAACGGTTTAGTAATTCTAGCTAAGATATCAAAGTACCCCTTAAAACTCTTAAACATAACATTAAGTGAATGTTAACAAGCACATTTATTAATGCGTCTTAGGTGCACCATATTGGACCGTTCTCTCCTATAGGGTTTTCCAGGGTGGTTCTTTTCAAATCTTGGGGTTTTATCAAAATTTTTCCTGTTGTAAGAGTTGAAACAAGGATTATGCGTGCAATATTTTTAGTATTTAGCGTGTATCGTACTTAACAATACTTTTTTCAAAGCTAAGATAATTTTCGAATACTACCATTTACAAAAATTTTAAAATTCGCAATCTACATAAAACCTTGTATTTATCAACAAATCTACGTTGTAGCATACCACATCTCCAACTGTTACTTTGCGTATAAAATCATTGTTATAGGTATGCCAAATTATTAATTTGATAATATATAAATCAATAGAATGTTCGGGGAATTCAGCTAGAAATAAGAAATATAAAATTTTACTTTTCCAAACTAGGTAAACCTAATACTGCCTGGTGCTAGTGCATCCTAAGCTTGATTTAAGATTCAATTATTCATTACCAACATAGACAAACTTCAACTCAACTCAATATTTGTTTTTTTCTTTTCACCAGAAAATATTACGGGCTCAAAAGTAGCGGGTTAACATTAATATATAAAAGGAAAATAATCATTAAGTATTTTACAACTGGTCAACTGTTCGATATAAACTAATACTCATGCCCACAATACGAGGGACAAGAGCAGCTTTAGAACAACATTTCTCCTCAAAAAACATTTACATGGATGTAGAATTCGGAAAAATGAAAGAGTTCTAGAATTCTACACACGAATAAAACGTCTAAGGGATGGAGCCGTAATGGGTCTTTAGGAAAAATTCAACACAGCACAAGTGGAAAATATGGGAACTATGCTATACGGTATGGCACTAGATGCTTTTAAAAGAGACCTCGCAGACGAACTACTGTGCGAAATCAATGTCCATGAATCATAAACCCTGGGCGCTGCCCTAAAGATAACACAGCGAATTGAACACGACATGAAGGGTATAACAGACAGATAAGTATAGATTAATTCGGCCTAATCAAATCCGAACCTAATCCCGAACACGCGAAAACCGGTAAGAACAGTAAATTTTTAAGACGAGGAGCAAAGGACAGAGAGTAAGCTCTGGGAACCTCGCCAACGTTCTAATTCCCAGGGATGATTCTAACAAGATGAGAACGAGAATTATAATGGGGGTACGGACAATAACTGGAAAAATCACCGAAGGGCATGGATCAAGAAGATTACAATAACAGGATAACTTAACTACGTCTCACCAGAGTCCTTTTAGCGGACGTTTTATCAATTACCTATGATCATGCCTCCATTCCCATACACATATTATTCACCAGTGTCGGAGGTTTAGTCCCAAAATATGCATGTTTTACGTATCCTCCATTTTTGTCAAGTCACCAGAGTCCTCTAGTACCTTGGAAACAGGGAAAAATGAAAAAAAAACACCAAAATCTGCCGCAGACCGTGCCGCCATTTTGTAAGCTTCTATTGGTTCCATAGGACCATTTTCTTCATCATTTATATATCAATAAACATTGGTTAAAATTATACATGTGTATCTGCTTCCTTTTTATGTTGAAATTAAGAAAAACGAGAGCAAATTTCTTTAATTCTTTTACCTATTTGATTTTGTATTCAATTGATGTATTCGACAAAATGACGATATATATAAGAATATATATAAGAATATATATATATATATATATATATATATATATATATATATATATATATATATATATGTGTGTTTATATCACTTTAATTCTTTATGCACTATACATCAGTGTTTTTGTGATACTGTTGTCAATGTGGTTTTTAGCCTTTAATTATTTCTTATTTCAAAGAACTTCAGTAATAGAATCCGGCCTGGAATCATTTAAAATAGCCTCGTTACACTCTTTAATTTCCAAAAACAAATTCAATCTGAATTTCCACTTGTCGTAATTTATTCCGTCAAAAACTTGCAATATAAAATCATCCTTCTTATTGTTGGCCATTGTAATATTTTTTAAGTTAACTTCTTCTTTTGTTCCAATTCACGTTTACTTTTTTATGTCAATCGATCATAAAATCACTGACTACTGCTACCATGTTAAGAATAAGGAGATTTACTTTATACAATGAATAAATTGCAATTCAAATTTGTTTTAACTCTGATTTATTTGACAAAACATACAAAGGATAACAAAAAGTGTTTCGTCTTAGTTACAGCCATTGTTATCGATACACATATATGTATATATTTGTACGTTACTTTTACAAGAAGCCAACCTAAGAGTTACAAAATAAATAAGAAAGAAAATCACTTTCTCAACAGAATCGATTGAAGGAAGTTTGGACATTGAAACTCTCCGCTTTCGAAGTCAACCCTTTCCACACCTACCTCGTATAGTACAGGAATTCATCGAAGACCTGAACAACGACGAATCATCAACTAAGGAGGTCCAACAGCTAAAGAACTTAGGAAATTTTTAGCATCTAGCACCATACCTCAAGAATTATTCTATCCCAAAACAATGAAAACTCCTCGTATGAATTTCACAATCCATTTATTCAATGAGAGTATAACTAGTAAAAGGGACAATATTCTGCATTTTACATCCGCAGATAAGGAGTTTATCACCAACATAAATGAACTCCTACTTAACCTAGATCTAATTAATAAGGGCGACTTTGAACTGGCTAAGTTGAGACAAAATTAAATTGATGTTACTCTGCGGGGTAAAATTTAACGTATTGTCATCAATTCTTACCAATTCTCATCTAGATGATTTCTCATCGCACAGCGTAAGAGCGTGTCTAGAAAACATCGCGGTAGCGATTAAAACCTATGATATAAAAACTCTAAGAATTTACGAACTAGAAGATAAAATTGAATCTATGACTTATATAATGTTTCTTAACCTATGCAGAAAAACCTTAGATCAGCGCGACAGCATCTCAATTATATGCCATAGTACCATTGTTTGTCCACAAGAAGACCAACATCACGATTTAATCAAAGGATGATCATATCATTCCATATTGATCAACCATTTTCCCTTTATATACACATACTTACAGGACACCATTCTAACAAATCTTTTCCAACATGCAGGTTTACAACAAGATGAACGTTAAGGTGAATAGAAAATTCCCAACCTAATCTTTTTTGAAACGTTCCAGTGGAAAACTGTTCTTCTTGGTTTAAAAATCATCAACAAATTTTTTCATATTTTTTAAAAAACATTTAAAGATCGCTAATAGAATTAAAAGGTCAACATCCACGTTCTTTTACTAATTGTTAAACATAAAGAAAATGTTCTTAATTTTTATTTGATGTATTACGCATTTCTATGTATCATAAAGAATGTATACGAAAATGTTTGAAAAAATTTAAGTTTATTTACATGGTTTCTTTATCATTTAAACTTACTCAAAACGTGATTTTGCCATTCCATTTAACAACGAGGCATCTCTTATACCACCAAACTTTAATATATTTCAAGTAAACTAATTTTATATGATTCTACTTATAGTAACGTATATGTTAAATATTTTTTAGAAGGGCACGTTGGCAGACAGAAACAATAAAAATAAAAAATAAATAATTTTCTCTTTCTAATCATTATATAATACAACTTTTCTGCACTATTAAATTTCTCAGTTCAAAAAAAGCAGATTTTTGATCCACCCTAGGGATTCAAATATTAACGAAAAATGTACCTCTTCTATCGACAACAACTTTCCAAGCTTCTATACTAGACAAATTAACCTAGAAAATAGTTAAAGTAGGTGGAAAGAGCTTTGATTAGTATAAAAATGTTATTGTAATACAAAGTTTTTTACATTTTAAAAGGAACACCACTGATTTTTAAAAAATCTCTCCCTTTTACCAATAATATTAAAACTTCGGTAACTTTTTTGTCATAATTGAAGAAGGTTGTAAAGAAATTTTAAGAATTTTTCATAAAAATTTTTGTACTTGTTATTGGAGAAATTACACATTTATTTAATAAAAACAAGGGTTTTTAGAAAAGTTCTTAATGCATGCAAATAATTAATTCTATTTTAAAAAATTCTAGATTATTGTTTAACTTTAAATGAACAAAAGTTAATTTTTTGAAATTGTTTAAACTCAATTAATTGTCTTAAATAAACGAAACGTTTTTTGAGCTGAAAAAAATATATAATACTACATGTTTCAACACTTACAATTGACGAATAGAACATTTAACATCAAAATACCTCAAAACAAAGTATTAACTTCTTTTCACAATACTTTTACTAACATTTTCGGGAAGATTAAAAAATATCCATAGTTTTGAGTTGCGCAAGGAATTTTTTAAAGTTTGAAAAGTAAGTTTCGAGAAAAACGCGATTGAAGATTTAATTTTGAGTGTTACCCAATGTAAATTATTTCAGTCAACAGGCTATAACTTTGGTATAACAAAGAGTTTTGACATCCAGGAGGTCTAAAAATGTTCGTACATCTATTAACATATAAAATAGGTAATATATTTTCTTTTTTATTATTTGATTAAATATCAGTGGAGTTCCCGCTTAAGGTAATCATCAAAATCCTCGAATTACAGAGTCAAATTTCTTTGAATATTCATGCATGTGTAATCATCATCTTCAAATGTCAGTACTTTTGCATCAGAATAATATTTATATACGAAACAAAGCTTAAATTGCAGCTATTTGCACGTACTTTAATAATCTATTGGATCAATTTTTATAGCATAAAAGCTTGCAAAGTTGTTGTTAAAAGAAGAGGTGGATTTCTTCATTAAAATAACGTATATTTGTAACCAATTACCTCATATTCCGAGTCCAGGGGTCCATTGGAAAAGATTACGGAAACTAGGATACATTAAGTTTGATAAAAAATTGATTTCTACAGGATGTCCACTCTCATTGTAAGAGTCCACACTATATTTATGAAATATGTAGTGAAATATGTTTATGTTTTATAAAAAGTTTGCATATCGATTAATGACGAAGAATTAAAATTCTATTTGCAATTTAAGATGCGAAAAGTTAAAAAATTCATACCCAAGACCAATATTTTTTGAGACAAGACCAGGACAATCTAAAGATAAGATAATATTTTCGTTGAACGAAATGAGACAAGAACGAGACAAAATTAACATAATCAATATTTTTCAAGAGCAAGATAATATTTAGCCTAATATCGGCTTGTCTTGCATTGGAGAAGCTGTAATCCACTTATGAGTATTATATATATATATATATATATATATATACATATACATATACATATACATATGGGTATTATATATATATATATATATATATATATATATATATATATATATATATATATATATATATATATATATATATATATATATATATATATATATATATATGGATCATTCTCTGGGAAATGGAGATAAATTTTTTTTTATTTCTTCGGTAAAAATATTCCTCTTGGTATGTAGAATGAACGTGAATTTTTTTCAGATTTTTTGAAACCTTTAGGTTCAAAGTTGATCAAGACTAAATATGAGCATGTAGTAATTTTTCACATTTATAAGCAAATTTCAACCTCCATTTATTCAACAAAATTAAATCTCTTTAAAAAAAACCAGCAAAGGATTTCCTAGCAAATTTTCTGAATTTTTCATAAAATATGGTTCCAAAACCTTTTTTTTTTAAGTTTAGCCTTTCAAGTTTTAATGAGAAACTTACCTCCGCTGACGTTTATTGAGTAAAAAGGTTCGTTACATTAATTTAATATTTGTTATATACATTTATGACATTCTTCGAGAAAATTAACTAAATATTTTACAATATTAGACTTTGGGGAAGCTAACAATATATTGCAATTTAAAGGTAAATTAACTTTTAGACTCTTTAAGTTCTCAATAAGGACAAATCTATCTTTATCAAATAATGGGCATTGCCAGACACAATGGTTAAGATCTTCTTCATAGTCACCACATTGTGCACACATTGGGCTATCTACAATATTAACTTTATATAAAGAGGCGGCTAAGTTGTAATGATCAGCCCTACATCTATTGATAGTCGTTATGAATTTTCGGCTTGTACGAATGTTGTGAAACCATGTTTTCCTAGAATCTGTGTGAAACGAGTTAAAAAATTTCTTGCCTTTGACTAAGCCTTGTTCTTTGCAGTGCGTAGCGGTATTATTATATGATATCTTTTTAAAACTTTCAAAATAGTCTGTAAATGGAACAACCATAGAATTGTTAAGATTTTTTATTAGGTAGGATTTGGCCAGAACATCCGCCGCCTCATTACCCCTAATACCAATGTGTGATGGCACCCACAATAAGCTGATTGACTTTGCAGGACTTTTTATGAGTATAGAGTTATACAATTGTTTTATTTTCATAATATGGATATTGACTTTAGAATCTAACTTAACTGATTTTAAAGAGAGCAGTCCACTTAATGAATCAGAAGCAAAATAAATTTAAAGTGATTACTAAGGTTAACTTGCTTAAGAGCTTCATATATAGCTATCGCTATATATGAAGCTCAGCTTCCGCTGTAAATATAGAACAAACACTTGGGATAGCCAAACCTATTTTCAATCTTTTTTTCCGGGTATACAGCTCCAAGTCCTACAGAGTCACCCTCCCTTTTGCTGCCATCAGTATAAATAGTATGAGAATTGGTGTCTTTGGCGTACTTATCTAAGATTTTATTCGGATCATTACTTGTTTTAAGACTATGACCTACTTTGGAGTCAATGTCGATATTTGTAATAGTAGTTTTATAATCATAGCAGTATAAGTTTACATTTTTTTGCGCTTTTATATTTAACTTATAGATATCCATTATATAAGAACTTATAAGGCGATGAGATCTGAGATCTGTTCTTTTGTTTAAAAATAAAACATAATCATTAATTGTTGTAGTAACGAGGAGATTTGAATTAGAGAGAGCTTTAGTTATATAGCATTTAGCTAAATAGCGTGATCGTTCAAAAATAGTTTTCAGCCTTGATTCAGCAACAACTACATTAGACGAAGTAGTTTTACGCTAGCCCATAGCGGGTCTAAGACTGTCTAGTTGAATTTTTTCTAAAATATCTTGATATTTTTTAGCATTAGGATAGAATATGAAACTACCATAATCAATAATAGATCGGATGAAACTTTTATATAATGAGATTAACGTGCTAGGGTGGGATCTCCATTTTACACCGCAAAGAAATTTAACTATATTATTTCTAATTGAGCATTTTTGGGTGATCATATTTATGTGAGCTTCGAAAGTAAATCTGTAATCAAAAATAATACCTAAAAATTTAACTGAATCTCTAGATTTGATAACGTGATTGTTAATATTTATACTAGTTTCGCCTGGCTTAGTATGTTTGTTATTAATATGTAAAAGCGAACTTTTGTCAGGTTCCAATTCCAATCCTAGTTCGTGTAAATTTTTACTAATAATAGAAACACTTTTTTCCATAAGACCAATGGACTTTGTTGCTGAGCCATAGCTGCAATATGCTTTGATATCATCCGCAAATAGTGAAACCGTAACACTTGCGGGAACGCCAACAGTGATATCCTTGACATATATAGTATATAATAATGGGCTAAGAACCCCGCCTTGCGGAACACCTCTAAAGGTATATATGCATTCATTTTTCAAAAGATCTGTGTAAATATGTCTGCATCTTGTTAAGAATTTAACGAATAGGATTAGCGATTTCGAACAGCCAATAGAGGCCAATTTGTCAAGTAAAATATCACTGTGGACGTTATCATACGCACCAGTTACATCGATATCTACAGAAATCATATCTTTTTTTCTTGCAAGAGCTTTTTCAGTCTTAAGGGTGAAATCGGTTAGATTATCCATACAAGATCGACCTTTCATAAAACCCGATTGGCTGTTAGGTAGAATTATATAATGTTCGCAGAACCATTGAAACCTATTTTTAATTAAAGATTCGAAAAGTTTGCACAAACTAGGCATAAGCGAGATAGGTCTTATACCTTTACCATTTGGTTTGTCGATGAACACGATAAACGAATTTTTCCAAGATTTTGGGTAACAATTTTTTCTATACATTTCATTAAATATATGTAACAATAGGTATTTATAATTATCTGGTAAATTTTTGAGTGTTTCATAGTCGATTCCATCCATGCCAGCAGCTGATTTATTTTTCTTTGACTCTAAGACCGAGTTGAATTCGAATATATTAAAAAGTTCATAAAAAAATTCACTGTCATTACAAATAGGTAAATAATCGGGATTATTTTCACACCAGGGAGGAGCAATTCTATCTAATGTTTTTTTTATACTGTCGGTATTTTGTAGATTGCTGCTGACATTTCCCGTCTGGCTCTTAACCCATTTATCTTTAAGAATTTTGCAATGATTCCAAACGAATGACGAATTTACATTAAGATCGATTGTTTCTGCAAACTTTTTAAAGCTTTCGGTTTTTTTTTTGCTTAAACGTTTTGATGACTACACAATTTATTTTATTATAATTAATACGACCACTGGAACTTTTACTAAATGACCATTTTCTATACGCAGCTTTTCTTACTCTTATCATTTTGTAGCATTCTTCGTCCCACCACGGGACCGGATTTTTATGTTTAGAACTATTTACAAACTTTTTTTTCGGCGTGCTTATTTTGAGACTTTGAGTAATAAAGTCCAACACAATATTGTATTTCTCATCAGCAGGAGCGCTAATAAAATTTTCAGAATTGAACCATTAAAAATTAGCATTTAAAATATCGTTGAATTTTGTCCAATTTGTGCGAAGAGACTTTATTTTAAATGATTTTAAGCGAAATATATTTTTATCTAAATCAATTGTACAAAGAATGAGAAAGTGATCTGACCCCATAGTATCATCAAAAACATTTATATTGATTTTATATGCTATATTTAAGGTGGAAAGAATTAAATCAATATTAGAGAGAGAACAATCTTTTGGATTTCTATACGAATAAGAATCGTGATTATGTATGAATAGATTTTGATCTACAATGCTATTTTCCAAAAAATACCATTATTATCATTTTTGTTGCCATTCCAAATAAAGTTGTGAGCATTAAAATCCCCAACAACAATCGTATGGTGATTTTTATCGACTAAAGAGAGTAAATTGTCATAAATGTTTTGAGACAGATTTTCTGGAGCCCTATAACAAACAATAATCTCTAAAACGGGGTTACAATTTGTTAATTGAATTTTACAGATTTCAACACTTTCGTGGGAAGAAATCAGCGGAATTTCTACAAACGCTATTGACTTGTGAATCATTATAAGAATACCGATACCTGCTGAATGAGTCCGATTTTTTTGAATTTGTACAAAGCCTGGCACATGCACATCACTCTGTCTTGTTTGTGTCCTCGAAACACCGTCATCGTCTTTGAGCCAAGACTCTACACAAGCGAAAACATCGACGTCTTTGAGTAGTACTGGAAGATCGAGTTTTCTTTTCGAAATACTGCTCGCGTTCCAATATAGAATGCGCAACGATTTATAATTAATGTCTGCCATAATGAACGTAAAAATAAAGATTAGATGGCCTTTACTCTTCTGCTTCTATATCACTACTACAGTTACTGCTGGTTCCAAGCTCTTTATCTGAATCGACAATGTTTTCCGATTCATTAGAGTCAGAATTTATTATGGTTTACTTTTTTTAATACGAGTGAGCCTAGCCTTGGTGCCTCTGCCTTGAACATTATCATATATAGAGTCGATCGTGCGAATTATATCACTTGAATTTTCTGTCAATATTTTGGCTTCTTTAATTATATTACAACATTTATACGTTCTTTTAACAAAGTCAACAAAACGCTCAAAATTGAAGGGAATATTTTCTATTTTACTAAACGCTGAAAGGCAGGGTTTAAGACTAGTATCCATTTCAGAAAATTTTTGATCATACTGCTTTTCAGTTTTCGCTTTCTTGCATACCTTTTGTTTATTTCTATTTACACCCGTACCTTTCATAGTATAGGAAGAAGCTTCACTATTGGAATTCGACAACGGCCGCTTGAAGTTAGTATCGTGTTTATTTACACCACATGGCTCTTGCTGCTCGGTATGTGAAGGTTCAATCAGCGATGTAGGCTTGTCGATCGATGTATTCGTAGTAGAGGAATTTTTTGTCTGCTCTGTGTTGACGTTGTGTTCATTAATATGAGAAACTGTTTTGTCGTTTGCCATAGTGTGGGACTTACAATTTTTGGCAATATGGCCTTCCAATTTACATAGGAAACACTTAACTACATCTGAACTGACGTATATATAGTGTGACAGATCTTCATAATCAAGCTTAATAATGTTTGGAATTTTCTCCACATCTTCGAATTTAACATAAACTTACCTTCTAAAGCTAAGCACATGTTTCAAATCAGGATTGTCCAAGCTTGCTTTTATGTGAGCGACTTTGGAATTTCTATTTAAACTTAGCTTATCGAGAATAAATTCGATAGCATTGTTAGTTATAGTAGGTGGAACATTCGAAAAAATTACCCTTTTATATTTGGGGATTAACGGTCTTATATCAACTTTTTTGTCTTTAATTGTTAAATACTCTTGATTTTCTGTAATTTTCGTAACAAAGCTTTTGTCAGTTAAATAAATATGAATCCTGTTTTTTGAAACTTTAGATACAAAAGTAATGTTATTTGGTTTAACTTTGTCAAGGAGTGCATTAGTGTAATCACCAAGATTTAAACCATCTTCACACATCATCACCAAACACTGCTCTCTTTTAGGAATACACATATTTTCTGTAACACTTGCATAACGAGAATTTTTGAATTCATTTATATTGAACGAGATGATTTCTTGTTGAGCTTTACCCCCAGGTACTGCGAGAAACTCAGGGCGATAGTTAGAAGGCTCACCCATTTTTTATTGCGAGTAAGCAACTCGATCGCTTACACGATCGAATCCAAACCCTTGCAATCTATACCGCACTAAGCTGGGCCGAAGCCCGAATACTAGTGCGTCGAGGAAACTCCGCTCAAAGCCGAATCCTCGTGGATTCGGCGTATATGTGGGAAAAACCTGCACAGCTACACTGGGGTAAGGCCACAGCAGCGAGTCGCCGCGGGCCGACCCAAAGGTAAGCGCTGGGGTAAGTCGCGCACACGGGTTGCATGTGCCGTACGCCAACAGGTCATTGATTAAAATAATCATTAATTATTATTAACATTTGAGCACCCCGTTATACATGGCGTCCTTCAAAATCAGGCATTAACGGTATATTTGATAACAATCAATATTTATAAACAATTGAAAAAAATCTAGTAGAAACCGTAAAACAAGAAAATTAAATTTTTTTTCGGTGATTTTAAAATATTAACGTGCGAAATAGGTCGACCACGCGAGCGCGAGGTGAGCGAAAGTTGAGTACGAAAAATATTTCAATCAACTTTTGCTCTGGCTCGCAACCTTAGGAATTTTAATATTATAACAAACCATTATAATTTTTAAAAAGGTCGAGCGTAATTACGAATAATTATCGGAAGTCAGAGCAAAAGGCAGTTAATCAGGTAGTGAAGTGTGTAAAAATTTAATTCAGTCGCCAACGCACCCGTGCCACGCTCGGTGATCTGATGGTCGATAGATCATCGCGGTTAAGCACCGTCCGACACGGCCAGTACTCGGATCGGCGAAATTTTGTTTTGTTTTTATGATGGTCGTTTATTGTAAAAATCGATTTTAAAATTTCTTGGTTGTTCATTGAGGGTCAATAAACAATTATCACGAAGAATAACATTTTTTCTTGAATTTTGAGATTTTTAAAAAAATTTATCCGAGAGCGATATGCAAAGTTAAGGAAAGACAGCAGCATTGATAGCCTTTCTTGAAAAAGGCAATTATAACAGAAAAATTAAGAGAAACGAAGACCTAACATATTTTTTGTTTCTGAACAATTCTCGAAAAACTTTACACACACTTCCGATTTTGAATACGAGACTCAACTCAGAAGAACTTGGTGCCAAGTAAAATTTTTTATTAAATTTTAACGAAGGTATACCCGTTATTGATTGGATTGACAAAACAAATTGATAGCAAAAACTGCGGAATCGAAAATGATAGGATTTGCAAAAATAGTACACTCAGCTACAACAAGAAAAATTTATTTGCGAAATTTTTCTTGTGCCATCGTATTATAATATCCTCGCACACACAAGTGAACTCTGGAATCTTGCGAAGCGAAAGAAGATAGATAACCGCGAATGAAGATAGTTATCCATCAGATCACAAGATGTCTAGCATAACAGAAACAGCTGTGGAAGAATGGCTGACTTAGTTGAACGACCAGAAATTAAACGAAACGCTAATGCAACTCAAGATGTCTACCGACGGCAACTATTTCGCAACTATGGTTGCTAGGAGACTACATGGCTAGCAATTTCATTGATGAAACCGGAGAAGCGAACGAGATCTTCAATAATCGAGCACGGCTACGACGTCAATTTATTGACACAACCATAGCAACCGACATCAAGGAAGACACACATACTGGTGAACCAAACATACACAAACTGGCCTCACTTATAACGGACACAGAAGTCCATAGGAATCTCGAGCAGTCGTTACGGGGACCACTAGAGGTCACCGGAATCAACAGTGCGACAAACGAAAGCACTGAGGAAACACACACACAGCCAAACAAAGAGGAGATAATTACGTTGGTATCTGCGCAAGGAATCGAATTCCAGATATCAAAAGATGTATCAAGGAAAACTTGAAATGCGAACAAATATTGACTAGCACGAGACAGAAGGATGCCAGACGTCCTGGGCAGGTGAATTTCTAGGACACATGTTCGGTATTTGGTAACACACCGCTGGACGAATCCCACAACCAGTCAGGCCCACTTCCCACGGCGAGCGGCGCCTGGGGGGAGGCGGTAGTCGACGAACAACTACAGCTGATGTTCATCAGCAAAATCGACCAGCTGTGGATAGAAGAAATTACCTGAACGTCTTAAGTCCTAGATTCGTACCAGGAAGCCTAGGGCAAACATCAAGGCTCAGTGGCAACGCCAAAGATGTTGGTCAAATTGTCAGAAAATGGAATGTCAAATTTTCTGGCAAGAAAGACCAGAGCATAGACGTTTTCCTAGCGCGAATCGAAGACGGCAATGCGCTGAGTAACCTGTCGGACGAAGAAGTCCTTGCAGCGCTGTCCGAACTCTTCAGTGACAACGTAGCGACCTGGTACAGAACCAACAAAATGAAGTGGAGAACATGGGATGATTTCACCACTTCAGCCAGGCGCGGGTACGGTACAAGTCGTCAGTACCAACAAAGACTGCTCAATGAGGCCAACTTGCGCACGCAAGGCACGGTCGAACTAGTCCGTGATTACCTCACATATCTGATAAGCATAATGAACAAATTATGATCGAGACTAGAGGATAGCCAGGAATTAGATCTGCTACATAGAAACATGCCATCAGATCTACAGAAAATGGTTAGTAGGTGTGATATCACCAGTGTGGAAACGCTATTGGACGCTGCTTCGGATGCTGAGCAGACGCTGGAGCGTGAGAGAATGTTACGCCCACCTCCGACTCCTGAAGCATCCCTGCTACCAGAAATGGTCTATAAACCTACTTTGGGAGCGAAGAAACAGAAGTCGGAGATATCTGCTGTAGCGAAGGAGAAAGTGAAGCCTCCCGTGCCAGACCCTACGGCGATATTCGCGAAGATGATAGACGAAAAGTTGAAACATCTTTAATACCCGAATAGAACCGAGAACTTTCGGCCCAGGAATGGACGATGGAAAGAGGGACAGAGAAGCGCCAAGAGGTCTACCAGAACACGTCAACCAAGCTAATCACCACCCAGGAATGGGCAAGATAAGCCCAGATCGGACTACCCTGGCGCGACGCCGGGGGGGAATAAGTAAAGGTTCGATCCGACGCAATCTGAAGTGCTTCACTAAGGACCGTGGCTATTCCTGAAGTAAACACGGTTCCCGCAGCATCTCTCCCCAGTGACATCGAAGTATCGACGAGGAAACCGGACGCTCACGCATGCCCAGACGACCCCTCTCCCGAAGGCGAGTCGGATTAGTCGGGCACTCTAGTTCCACCTCCTCAGAAGAAGGGGAGGAAACCACACATCTGCAGAGACCGATGAATCATTCAGAAGGATATACGTTTCTGCAGTGCCTGCCCCCACGGGCACTGATGTGACAATGGGGGAAGTGGATGTCCAGTCACGTCCAGACGAGCCCTCGCCCGAAGGTGAGGCCGACCGGAAGAGGCAACAGAATTCTACTTTCTCAGGAGAGAGAGGAGAGACCGAACAGTCGCGGAGATCGACGTATGGCCCAGAAGGACGTACGATTTCATCGATGCCACCCCCAGTCGAAGTTGAAGCAACGACATGGGGAACGAATACGTTTCTGCAAACGGGCACGTCCTCCCACGAAGGGAAGGACAACTTGAACGACGTAACGAAAGAAAACGTCATCTCAGTGGCAGCTCAATTCGTCAGAACTGAAGCGACGACGATAGACTCTGACGCTCAGTCACGATCGAACAGATCTTGTCTCGAAGGAGAGACCGATGTGATAGAACTGCCCTATGCAGGCTCTAGATTTACTGAAGAGGAAGTAGAATCAATGCAAACGCAGAAGCAGGCATACCAAGAAGTCCATCCGCAACTAGGCGAGCTCAATCTTCTCAGAAGAGAGAGAAAAGCTCATGCGACCGCAGGGAATAGCGGATGCACGAGATTAAAATGTGATGTATTTTGAAGGCATGCAAGTAAGAGTAACGGCGGAAGACGCTAACTTCGAAGCGGGACCTGCCGCGATCTCATCAGCAGGAATCGCTGATATCACGAATTCGGAACATCAGGAGCTAGAAAGCCTCCTGAACGAATCACTAAAAGACTTGCGGGCTCACGTGCGATATCAAACATCACACCGATTTTGAGTCGACAAGGCCCATTAAACAGAGATACTTTCCTATTTCTGAAAGAGTCGAGCGGGAAATGCACTAGCAAATTAATGAAATGCTGGAGCAGAAGTGAACCGAGCCATCTAATAGCGACTGGTAGAGCCCAGTGGGAGATGTCAAAAAGAAAAGCAGCACCGATAGGTTCGGCGTTGACCACTTAAAGGTCAACGCGCAAATGAAACCGGAAGCGTATCCCTTGCCATATATGCAGGATATGCTGCGGAGTCACGAATAACTGACAAGTAATACAGCGCGGAGAATGGGCCAAGTGTCGCCATCTGGCAGCCACGCGCTTTAACAGGTAGGCAAGAGAAAGTAGGTGGCGAAATCCCGCCGAAGCCATGCAGAAAGATCATTATCGCTAATGCTTTCGTGCCGAGCTCCACGCTTTCTGGTGAATGGATAATTCTCTGGGAATTCAAGAACAAAGAACGAAGAAAAATTTATTTCGACAAAAATATTCCTATTAGTATGTAAAATAGTCGTGCTTATGTATTTAAAATTGTTTGAAGCTAAATATGACTTTATTGCTAAAATGTGCATTTTAATAATTTTTTTAACAATATTTCATGTTATTTGATTTTTTTATACATATATTGCAATTTTGCCATTTTTTTAATTGTAGCAGTCACTTTTGTACTGAAGAAATCTATCTTCATGATTTTTGGTATAATGGTTCGAGTGATCAAACCCACTTTCCTCAAGATTTTAAGTTTTAACCATTGCACTTGCAACCATATTTCATGAAAAATTCAGAAAATTTGCTAAAAAATCGTTTATGGCTATTTTTATATATATATACATGATTGGTTCCATGTCAAATGAGTATGTCCAAAAATAAAAATGTCCAAAACTCTAAAAATATGTTGGTATGTGTACCCAAAATAAGTAAAAAAAGTTTCAGATCCTAAGGTGTTATATGTTAAGGGCAATTAAGGGGGTAGCCTGGGTTAAAATCTAAAAAAAGAAAATTGCAATTTTATTTATACAGAACTTTTTGATGTGATTTAGAATATGGAAAATTTTTTTTACCAAAAGTAGGTAAGAGACAAAGATTTTCTCCGCTTAAAAACTTAAATATCTTGAATCTGTATCTCGTACCAAGTGACTCCATTTGATACTCAGTTTTGTTTATTTTCAACCACTCCTCGTACACTTTTTCAATATCCAGCCATCGATATAGTCTGAAAATTTTAGTGAATGTTTCTGATATGTTTCCTCACAATATGAGCGCAGCAGATTATTAAAAAAGTCTATGTAGCAATAATTAAAAATATGACCCCTTAAATAATTAAATATTTGAATTAATTATGAGGTTATTTATTTTTAATACTTGCTATATAGACTTTTTTATAATCTGCTGCGCTCATATTGTTTGAAAACATATTAGAAACATGTTGAAAACCAATATATTTTTAATCTATTGTAACAGACTCTTTTGACAATATTTCTTCATTGACAGATGTATAAAATGCCATTGCCTGTCTTAAAACCTCTATGGAAAATAAAAATGTAAATGTTATAAGACTAAATAATACGGGAAATGGATTTGATAATCTTCAATGGCAGGCAATTGAAAATCTTTTTATTGACACATTTGGAACACATGTGTTCGCGCCGTTTAGAGTCGTTCGTTACATTCGAATTAAAAGAAAAGCGCGCCTTCGTCTTATTGGGAGTCATAATACGTAAATTTTACGTAGTAACAAGGGCCGAAGAGAGTTTCGCACTTTCTCCCAAATTTCTCCCTCTACGCGCGGGTATAGCCGGAAAAATCCAGATGAGATCAGCATTTTCGGGGCTCGCGATCGCGTCGTTTCCTTCGCTTTTCAGCCATGTAAGAAGCCGGTCGTGCACGCGTACTGAAATTACGAATTACTAACTGCGCATAAGACTTTTTATTGGTCTTACTTTAAGATTTAGTTCATCTTTTAAATTAATGTTTAAATCACCAACGATAATCATATTTGAAAAAGATATATCTTGATTTTTTACTGACACGTATGCATCAATTATCATGCGTCGTAATTCATGAACGGGTGCATTCGTTTTATAATAAATAAATATTATAGCTGTATCGTTTATAAAAAATGCATTAACATTTATAAGTTGTTCGTAACATTTATCATAAAATGTATTTATGTAAGTATTTGATAAAACAGATTCTTTAATAAAAGCAGTATGCCCAATCGGTTTTCCAACATTACCACAATCTCTGGTCGAAATAATTGCAAACTTATTAAGAAATAATGCATCGTCTTGTAACGTCCATGTTTCAACAAAAATGAATACATCTGTATTTATGAAAGCTCTGTCTTTAGATATACCAACTAAATGCTTATTTAATGATCTAGCGGTTTGAAAAATCACAGTAATCTTATCAGTGGTTTGTGTTCGATTATTTAATTAAATAAATATATGAAAAAATTATGTTTTAAAATGTAATTATGTAAATATAGGTATTTCAATCGTTAGTTTCTTAGCCCATGTATATTCTCTTTTTCTTTCTTTAATTTTCTCTGTTTGTCTCTCTTTTCATTTCTCTCGCTCTCTTTCTCGACTTCTTTCTTTTCCTCTCTCTCTCTCTCTCTCTCTCTTTCGCTCTTTCTCTATCTCTCTCCCTCTTCCTCTTTTCCCCTATATGTATTTATTATCTCTGTCCTCCCTCTCTCTCTTTTTAATTTTGAACGGTATCCGAGGATGAAGTGCGAGATGCCATATCCGGTGCCCATTCAAAACCTTCTGACGTTAATCTTCCGGATGTTCTTGAACCGTCGAGAAAGCTGTACAATGCCTGCCTTGCAACAGCCTCTTTCCCTGCTCGTTGGAAGAAAGCGCTAATCGTGCCGCTCACTAAAAGCAAAACGCTAAATTCGCCATCGGACATGCGCAGTTTTTTGGATATCTTGAAATACGCCAATTACTTGATCCGAGGCAGGCAGATTTCCGATGTGGGTATAGCACCCAAACTGATCTTTTAGGCGTTCTTGATGATGTGAGGATCGCAATTAATGAGAGAAAAGGCCTTTCTAAGGCCTTCGATTCTATCCGTCATGCAAAGCTACTTTGTGAAATTGCGAGCCCTTAATGTCCATGACCAAACTCTTAGATGGTTTTATAACTACTTGGCTAACCGACTGCAGGCTGTTGTAGATGAGGGTGATTAAATCTCTGAGTGGCTCAGAGCTGCTTCTGGAGTTCTTCAGGGGAGTGTACTTAGCCCCCTTCTATTTGTAATCTATATCAATGACCAGAGACCAGGGACCCGGGAGGGACCGTGTAAATCGAACGTAACCTTAAGTGCCTTCGACTTCGCCTCGTGCTGAACAACTTAGGGTGCGTTTACATGGAGTCTTACAATCTGAAGATTAGCATCAAATCCTATAAGAGTGAGAAGAGTAGAACAGGTATTAAAGTTTTCTGTCCCTGTTATTCTTATAGAGTTAGATGCCAATCTTAAGATCATACCCTTACTCTCGCTAGAATTGAATTTTATAAGTTTCATTTTACTCAGACAACATGTAACTTACAGGTGTATTGGACCTTGGAGTCATGAAATCGCCATCTAGTGTATTGCCGAAATGGTACAGTTAAAGGGTATATATAAAGATATACTGCAGTGTTAGAAACATTCAAATTTTCAGGTATATATTCAAGAATTTAATAAAGAACTAATTCATGAATTTAATTAAAAAAAAAATTGAAGAAAAAAGTAGTAGTATAGGTTTAAAAAGTATTTAAATTGGTTTTCCAGTTTTCATTGACAATTTAAGTGAATCCATCTTGCGAAAAATCATCTATTATAATATTACATATATAGTTAGGATTTAAGTATTCATTTAATCATGAAATTTGTTAACGGTGGGATTATTGTTTAAAAAATCGTTTTTAATGGCAACTATAAGTTTGCATTACGTATAACTCGGTAAAGATGTACATTTTGATGTCAGTATCTTTTATATCTAAAATGGTTTCGTACATTCAACGGTGTTTAATTGTGGCCCAAACATTGTATTTTTAAAATATACTACTTTATCCTGGAAATTTTTGCAAAAAATGTATTATAATTCAATTGAAGCCTGAAAATCCATTTTTAATATCTTTTTGCTCTTTGTTTTTTATTTTTTTGGATAAAATTTGTTTAAATAACGTTTTATTAAAAAGTGTAACACAGAGAATAGATGTATTTTTGTTGAGATCTAAAACTTTATTGTAGAAAATTCTTGCGTATAACATGTTATAATCAAGTTGTGGCCTAAAAATCATTTTTTTATGCTTTTTTTTGCTTTATTTTTCGTTTATCTTGATAAACTTTGTATAATAACATGTTAGATAAAATGTTGAATATAAAAAATTGTATTTTTTTGAGATGTATAACTTCACTGTATATCAAAGTTTGGCCTAAAAATCGATTTTGAAAGAAAGAGAACCAAAAGGAATCGACTACGCATAAAGTTTCAGCATGTGTTTTTGTCTCAAGTACATTTTCCCGAAAGAAAGTCGTAAAAAAATGGCCAGCTTTGGCGCTCTCGACAACAAGGCAGTGTAGTTTTGACCCTCGCACGGTTCAGATCGTGTGACTAGTAGGAAAAGCATCGGCTTTTGGCGTAAATGCGTCACAGGAATATTTCGGTTAGACATTTAAATAAATATAATTTTGAAAGTTACACTGTGATTGAATTATTTATTCCTCCTCGCGTGACAACAGCTTTGTGCCGTAACATTTTGATGCCGAAACCCGGGAAATTATTACCATTTTTTCGCGGAGGAGACGTTTGTTCGTTTCGGCAATTAATTTAAAGTGATTTAGTGCAAAAGTGATTATTTATTTAAAGTAACACCGCCTCTGACGGCCGCGGTGGTGCTTCTGAGCACATCGCCTTGAGCAGCTGCGGTGGTGCTTTCGAGCACACCGTTCATAACAATACCGTCTGCCAGCTGCAGTGACACCGGCCGCATTAAAAAAGTAACGTTGTTGCGGTTTACATACTGTGTTTATAATGTGAATGTAATTATTGTTCCTGGTAGAGGTTTTCTCAATGAGTTTTTTCTATACCACAGGTACTAGTCTGGGCAAATGCGGGAACAATAAAGGTTTTTTATTGCTGTGGCGTATCGGGTAAAAAAATGTAAATATTATATGTTGAGCGCAAAGTAATAGATTTCACTGTCGTATAAATATTGCTGAAACAAACTTATTTGAATTACATCAAGTTGTCGTTTAATTTTGTATAACTACTTTGAAACATGTAAGTAATTTACATTAAAACTGAATACATCAGAAACGAGTTGCAAATGAAAGACGTTAATGCTTTCGTTATTAATAAATAAATGACGTATAGATGCAATTGACATATTTAATTAAACTCGAACTATGTGTAAGATTTTTCTCAGATGCAGTTTATACTGGCAAAAGGTCGTTTATTTAAGATTTGAAATAGACTTGTATAAATTATATTAGTTGTAGATATAAGACATAAACGATTAATGAAAAATCAAAGTAATTTGGAAAGGTAAAAATATTTTTAAAGTTACAATGTTATCAAAAATTCGAAAAGAATCGTATATTTTATATCAGTCATTGCCCTCAAAGATAGTATTCAATTAGATTTCAAACCATGGAAGTTTTTAACAAAATGAATTAATTAACTTAACTTATTATATAAAATAAAGACTTATAATCAATGTTCAAATTATCTCAATTAAAATAGTATGACAAGTGTTTAAAACAATTGATGTTCTACAAAGATTTTATGAAATATAAGTGCTATTTTTATGTTATTTTAATGTTAATATTGCACCAGGTAACAGGATTGTAATCCACATTGTTTATAATTTTCTGCATGTCGATGACGTATCTGATTTCAAATTTGAGAAAACGGTAACGTATAAATGTATTAAATTAAGTTAACGTATTGCATATTGATATTAGTGACAACGTGTTGCGGTTTAAAAATAAAGTTTGTCAAGCATAATACAATAATTTTGTGAAGAAATTAGAATTATATAACGATTACTAAATATAAATGCGAAGATTGTTTTAAGTAGGATGTTTAGTTTTTTGAAGAACTATAATAGCTAAGGTGAATAGGAAAAGTTATTAAAGTAAGTCGTATTTGAAATAAATCTTGATAAATTTTGTTGCCTTTTGTAAAATTAAATTCTGTTATATTAAATTAGATTATTGATGTATGTACAGAAACGATATGCTTAAGCTACTTATTTAAAAAACTAAAGTTAGTTTTGATTATTATATAGTAAACTCGTTTAAATGACAAGGCATTATGAATGTTCTTAATGGTCATTTATACTTTTAAAATAAGTGATGAAAAGAAAGTAAATCTTGACTCCTGTGAACGGAGTGGTAAACTTTACTTGAACAACAAGTGTTTCTGCATCACAATAATGAGATATATATGGATATCAGTGCAGTCATAGGTGCACTACTTACGAGTTGTTTTCGCGCTGCTTTATGCCAGTTGGCTAGGGCCCAGCTGACTGATTTTGGAGTTGCGTGAATCCAAATTGGTGTATCGTAAACCTTTGACGTGCACATTTAAAGAAAGCGAACCCGAATGGGGAGGTATGGAGGTGGAACATTAAAGTGTTATGATATTGGTCTAGTTATATGTGTATCACTGCAAAGAGTGAAAGTAATATAAAGAATTGAGTTTACTATATATTAGTAAATTTTGTAATAAAAAATAATTTACATTACAAGAAAGCTATGAAAACGAGGAACTAAAAAGCCAGTGAATAAGTCGATATGACTGATTTGAAATGTCTATTGTTGTTCCCGACGTGTGTGAGCCGATCGAGAGTGAGAACAATAATCGGCGAATGAACGTTCCAGCGCAACATGTTAAGTGTTGCATAACCCCCGTGTGGTATGGGTGGCCACCTACTTTCCTCTCCCACGGGCGAAGACGCCCGGTAATTGGAGTTGGCTGTGGGGCGAGGAAAAAGCTGAGATTTCCTTCGCGGACACATTTTGGGCTAAGATTTGCTATTGCTTAATGGGAACGTGTTGTCCAGATTGTCTGCCATGAATGAAACATGGGCCGTTGGTCTGCACTTTGGTCGAACGAGCACACGTCGATAATAATGAAGTTTTAAGTATGAATTATTCTTAATAGTTTAATGCACTTCCAGCTCTGGTAAATTGACATTACGGTGCTGTGTCCGGAAATTCCGAAAATTTTCTGTGTTTCAGAAGATATACAAGCTTGAGAGTCGAGAAAAATATATCGTTTTCGAAAGCTGAAAATTCGAGAGTGTCATTCTTTAGCGGAAAATTTGCGGATTTTCAAAAGAAGTAGTCATCCCGAATTGAAAGCAACTATAAGCTTTGAGAGAAAACCAGAGTTGGGAGTTATAATGTATGAACATTAGAGAAAAGTTGATAACTTAGTTCACCACTTAATTCGCATGTAATTTAGGGTACAAAATTATGTTTTGTACGGGGAGAGAATGTTACGAACAGAAGTAATGATAATTATCGTAAAGTAAAATTGACGGCGAATATAATAATGTTAAATTGATAATAAATGAATATGTAATGTAAAACTGATGAAAAGCAATAGCTACAGCATTATGAAAGAAAGAGAACCAAAAGGAATCGACTACGCGTAAAATTTCAGCATGTGTTTTTGTCTCAAATACATTTTCCCAAAAGAAAGTCGTAAAAAAAGGGCCAGCATTGGCGCTCTTGACAACAAGGCAGTGTAGTTTTGACCCTCGCACGGTTCAGATCGTGTGACTAGTAGGAAAAGCATCGGCTTTTGGCGTAAATGCGTCACAGGAATATTTCGGTTAGACATTTAAATAAATATAATTTTGAAAGTTACACTGTGATTGAATTATTTATTCCTCCTCGCGTGACAACGGCTTTGTGCCGTAACAACATGAAAAAGTTGTATCTTTTCGAGATCTACAACTTTACTGTAGAAAAAGTTTACATATAATGTGTTGTAATCAAGTTGTGGCCGAAAAATCGATTTTGTATGCCCTTTTTTGCTTTAATTTTTCTTTTTTTCGATGAACTTTGTTTAAATTACGTTTTTATAAATAATGTTGAATACAAAAAAGTTTACCATTGAAATATGAATATAAATATGATGCTTATCCAACATACCGCTAAAATACGATTCTTTAACATATTTAAAAATTGTCCTAAATAGAGATATACTTATTGGATATGGCTGAAAATAGATATGTCACCTTCCTATGATGGGACAAGTATCTTCTATAAGTTTCAGCCAGTTTCACCGCGGCGTCGCTGAGTTATTGCGTAAACTTGATTACATTCATACATACATCCACGTACACACATACGGGGATACTTAAAATTGGCTGCTATAGTGATGAAAAAACATGTTTTTATGCAATTTTAAATATATTACACTTTTGCGATGGCGAAAATAGAGGGATTTCCCTTAAAACGATCGTGCCTAGCTATATTATACTTTTTGCGACGATGAAAATATAAGACTCCCTTGGAGCGATCTTGCCTAAAAAAGCTATCTTCATGATTTTTGGTGTAATGGTTCGAGTTATCAAACCCACTTTTTTGATGGGGGCATTAAAAGGTTTTGGAACCATATTTTATGAAAAATTCAGAATATTTGTTAAAAAATTCTTTGCTGATATTTTATTAAGAGATTTAATTTTGTTGAATAAATGGAGGTTGAAATTTGTTAAAGAATCTAGAAAAGCACTACATGCTCTTATTTAGTCTGAATCAACTTTGAACCTACCGGTTTAAAAAAATCTGAAAGAATTCACGTACGTTCTACATACCAAGAAAAATAATTTTATCAAAGAAAAAAAAATTTAATCTCGATTTTCCAGGGAAACATCCACATATGTATATACTAGCATCCCTCGTCGCGGTGTTGCCCATGGTATTTACAAAGTATCATATCAACACTGAACTTTCACATATATATCATCCAAATGTTAGGGTGCTAGCATTCCCTGTCGCGAAAAAATTCAAATCCCGTAAAATCACATTTTACTATTTTGTTACTAATTTAGGATTCGAAATTCGAAAAATTTTCCTACTTAGCGGTCGATTAGGAAAAATTCAGAAATTACTTTCTTGAAATTGGTATCAGAAAACCTATAATACGATAATAAAATATATAAATAGCGGATATCTCATCGGGCCGTCGAGATTTAAAATAAAAATTTAAATCCTGTCAAATCAAAGTTTTCCACTTTTGACCAATTCGGATTCGAAATTAAAAATTTTTACTAACTTAGCAGTCGATTAGAGAATCATCCAGAAATTTCTGTTTAGAAATTGGTATTAAAAAACCTAGAAAACGAGATTTTGAAAAAAAAATTATATTCCCGTAAAATCAATTTTGGCATTTTTTTGTACCAATTTAAGATTCGAATTTTGAAAGATTTTCCTACTTACCGGTCGATTAGAGAAAAACACCGAAACTACTTTCTAGAAATTAGTATTGAAAAACCCATAATTCAATAAAACATCTGATATCTCATCAGGCCTTTGAGATTTAAAAATAAAATTTAAATCCTATCAAATCACATTTTGTCATTTTTTACCAATTTAGGATTCCAAATTTAAAAAATTGATCGCCTTAGCAATCGATTAGAGAATTATCCAGAAACTTTTTTTTAGAAAATGATAATAAAAAGCTAAAAAACGATAAAAAAAGCCGACATCTCATCTGGTCTTGGAGATTTTGAAAAAAATTCAAATCTCGTAAAATCACATTTTGTCATTTTTGACCAATTTAGGATTCGAAATTTGAAATACATTTCCAATTAGCGGTCAAGTAGGGAAAAACCCAAAAATTACTTTTTATAAATTAGTTTTTTAAGACCTATAATATGATAGAAAGCTGATATCTCATCGAACCTCGCAGATTTTAAAATGATTCCGTGAAAATGCATTTTTCAACTTTTAATGGCGGGCTTCTCATCACAGAATTTTTACGAAGAGTACTGCGTATTAGAGTGAGTTCGAAAACGAGTTCCGTGAGTTCAATAAAGTAGAGCGGTCTAAAGAGTTTGAATGAGTTAGCTAGAAACTCAGTTAGTTCGTAAAGAGTTCAGGGAAGTAGATAGGCTATAGGCATACTGGCTGACACGGGTTTGGATCACTCCCTCCCCTCTCAAAGTGATCCAGAATCTGTAGAGTATATAAGCCCTACCCAGTATTGTCCCTTCTCCAATTTTTTCAGAATTTGTATTGTATGTTTTAAGCCCCTCCACTGGCTTGCCCCTTCCCCAAGTTATCTAGAACCTGTAGTGTGTTTAAGTCTATCTATATATCCCATTCCCTTCGCATTCATTAAAAAATCTGGAGTGGATTTGCCCCTTCTCCTGCATTACCCCTTCTTCCAGTGATCCAGTAACCGTTTGAGTTTTATCCCTACTTAAGGTTGCTTTTGATTTGAGAAAAGAAGGAAAGGAATGCCCCCTCTCTTATTTTCGAAAAGAGATGAAATGCATGATGGTATAAAGTATACAAATGCTGCCTACTATCTTTTATCTTTTAAAGGAAGGCGCCACTTAGATAAATTCGTGCACACTATCACGGTAAAAGGAAGGTCGGGATGAGCTGTATACGACTAGATAAGTCGACTGAGCGCAAGGAATGCATTTGATAGATAAAGTCGTGGTAACTTTTTCCGGTGAAGGGAAAATCAGGATGAGCAGATGCACATTAGCGGATGTATACAAACCGATACGCCGGCTGCTTTAATGTGATTTTTTTTCTGAGCTGTTTTTGGGTGTAAGAATCGATATGCATACTGCATGCAAGGAAATGCATTTGACCGAGCTATTCGCTCGTTCGAACTAATAAGTCGACGAATCGTAGGATTCTTCCAAAAAGTAGTGGGAGGTGATTTTTATTGTAGTGATTATCGACATGAAAATAATGAAATTTACGTATAAGGAAAAATGTACAAAAAGTGTCCAGGTCTTTTTTTACGAGCGAGTGAAATGTCTCAAACTGTGTTAACACATAATAATATTTTTTTAAACAAGGTCAAGAAAGAGAAGAAGTAAGTATATATAATACACACTAACGAGAGAAAAAAAATGCAATCGTACCATCCACTACTATTAACTTCATATTTTCAGATGAATCGGGAACAAAAATTATAAGTGTCGAAATACAACTTTTGCATAATGAATAACCACAGCTATTTATCCTGCTACCATAAAATTTTCAATAATATTGGCAGTATCGACGCAGTTACTTAGATTAAAATTCAATACAATCTCAATGAAATAAGTGAATTCTTTTTGCTTCTGAATGCTGGATTGAAATTACTGCTTTGCGTCTTTCAATGGACGATTTGGAAATCGTTTTTACTAAAACATATGACGCTAAATCGATTATTTTTAATAAGAAAGCACAATATTCCGAAGATAACCAAACAAGATACAAGAAATTTTATCGAGCGACTATTGTGTTACAAAAATCGTCTTTCGAAGGATAAAGAAATGCTATCGTACAGTGGGATCGCGATATATTACCGCTCGCTGAGGCTGTAGGAGCGGAATTTTTTCAAAAAATGTAATATATCCCTATCTCCCTCCATGCGGTAGCTCCACACCGAAGCTCTGCGTTCTACTGTTTCGCGCCGATACAGAGACCGCGCACCACTGCAGCGCCTCGACGCTACGTGTCGTGGTGGGGAAGCGCTCTGAGCGGAAATATATCGGGGTGTATTATATCGCGATCACACTGTATGTGTAGAAGAGCGATATCGCCGCTTTCAACTGATGTTAACTGATATTATAAAATTAAAATTTCTTTTTTTGTGAACAATTAAAAGAAGTTATGAAATATATTGATATAACCTCTTAACATGGCTATGACTTTGTAAAAGTGTTTTTATTCCAAAATAATGATTTCAAAACTAATATAAAATGTAAATGTAATGATTCGGAATCGGGTGATTTCATAAAACATTACTTTAAAATTGTATACTTAGAATACACATCACTTCAACTCGATTATCTTATTCAGAAAATGCGCAATTCTTAAAAACTTTATTTATGTATGAATACGTGCGTAATATTCGTGTGAAATTATAATTTTTGTATTTTTAATATATTAATAAAGTATTACTATACACGGCGGTCTTCGATCAATTTTAATTAAAAAAAAATGACGGTATCGGATTTTTTTCAGGATATTATTCGTTGACCATTTACTAACAATTTAAACCGAAAATGAAAATATTTTGTCGAGCCTCTTGGGAGAAAAGTCCATTTTTTCTTCCTCATTTTCAGGCTTTTATTTTCTTAGCGCTTATATAAAACCTTTAGATTATTATAATTATAGTTTTGGACATATAGAAACATTACCACAGTTGAGAAAAGGAAACAAATATGTGTATGTAGCATATAAAGTCAGAATGACCTTAACGCACTTAATAGTAAATACTATAGAGATAACCTGAAAATTACATTGTCTGACTCAAAGGTGAAAATATCCGTCTTACAAAATAAATATAACATTGGGTATATTTTTGTTTCAAGTAAACTTGTCAGTCGTTCAGATACAGTTGAACAGGAAAGGTAAATATCGTAAGTTATCATGCCAATAAATCAGAGTAACAATCATGCACGAATGCATGAACAAAATCGTCTCGTGATTTGTTTATTATGCTGTGCAAAAAGTAAGACTATGATAAAGATATATCCAGCTTTAAAAATTAAATTAAAAGGTTTGTTTGAAGACTATGATACTGATAATGAATGTATTCCGCTTATCGTCTGTGTTTCATGCAAACTAGGTGTATACCGTGGTAAAGTGAAAAAACAGACAAACTTTTCTCAATTCAGTTTCAAGAGAAATCACAGATCAAACACAGATGATAATAGTCAGTGTCACTTATGCGAACTTGCAAGATCACCAGGATACAAAAACTTTGTGAAGGAATCAAAAGTGGGTTTTAATAAAAAAAGTGTTTCCACGAGTAACTCAAAATCAACTCAAGATTCATGCAGTACCCTAAATAAAGTTTCCGAGACACGTTGTTCAGCGTGTTTTTCTTTGTTTTGGTAAAGAAAAAAGTCATGTGTGCACTCAGTTAAGTCATATAGACAATTTGAATGAATTTATCGAAAAATCTTGTCGACCAAAAGAAAAGAAACAGCTAGTATCCTTGCTGCTTAAAAGTGTAATCGATGAAAAACAAAAACTAAATACAAGCGATACTTCAGTGTCATTATCGCAGTCATCTGGAAAGCTGCTTAGAGTAACCATCAATAACAATGCTGCGAAAAGATTAACAGAATCATTGTTTAGTTCTGATGACTTTTGTAAAATTCAAAACAGTTTTAACTTAAGTTATAAAACAACTTGTGGAACCGCCGCAGCTATTCGAGTGACTTCTTGTAATTTAAAATAATTTAACCGAATTTGAAGAAAAAATTATATTTTAATAATCAAACTATAAATGAATATTTTGAAGTTAAAAGTTTTAATTTTGTGAATGTTAAAGTTAATGTCACATCGGATGCAGCCGAAACTGTTGTTTATTACCCTAATCGCAATAATTTTATTGAACATGTAAAGGAAAAAGACAACTATCTGAAATGCATCTTAAGTTTGGAATAGATGGAGGAGAAGACACGTCAAAAAAAATATAATGATGGAGTTGTTGCGAAAAAATTTATAACCTCCGGCGTTAAACAGCTATTTATTTTGACAGTAGCGCCTTGTTCATAGGAAAATTATGAAAATGTATTCCAACTGTGGTCTGAATTCAAAATTAATGATTTTCAAGGGACTATTGCAACAGATCTCAAGCTTGCCAATATTATTGTACGAATCATGTCACATGCTAGTTTTTATCCGTCTACTTGGTGCTTCGCAGATAAGAACCATCTAGATGAACGTCGATGTTACAGGACCATTGGTAATACACTTAATAATTACATGGCTTGGCAAAAATCGGGAACTAAAAACTATAAAAACTGCATTTATCCACCGTTGTTTACTACTAGTAAACATAGATTAATTTTAGATGTAATTCCTCCTCCTGAGTTGCATCTGATGCTCGGTGTAGTAAACACATTATTTACACATATGTTACGCGAATGCGAAGAGATAGCTTTAAATTGGGCAGAGAAATACAATGTTCAACGGGAAATAAGACGTGGAAGTCCAGCTTTCAAAGGGAATTCATGTAAAAAACTATTAGATATATTATATATATATACAATTGTTCTCTTTAGACTATAAAATAGAAAGGATTGAATATCTTACCTTATTCGTTTACCCTCCACCTTTGATTTTATTCATTTTCATACTTTTTCATACTTTTTTCATACTTTTATATACTGTTTTCCTACTTTTTCCTACTTTTTTTTCATAGTTTTTTATACTTTTTTTCATACTTTTTCATACTGTTGCATACTTTTCCATACTTTCTCATACTTACTTATACTTTTTCATACTTTTTCATGCTTTTTCATTCTTTTTCATACTTTTTCATACTTTTTCATACTTTTTTTTCATACTTTTTCATATTTGACTGTATTCAAATTTCTTATATTATCCTTTCTCTATTTCAGATCCATTTTAAAATGTTGAACACTTTTGAAATGTATTTTAAAAACTGAGCCATAGTTGCATATTTTCCAACGCATTTTTTCTCCAAGAGTTAATAATGAAAGTTCTTGAAAATGAAATTAAAGATTCATAGTATGAATATGGACAGGCTAGAATAGCATTTTTTCAAAATATTTATTTATTGCAGAGAAAAAATTATAAAAGTGAAGGCGGAAAGATAGGGAAAATCTCTTCATATTCACTTCCTTAGAAGTATTTTACCTTACAATATCTGATACATTATATACAAATAATGAAAGGTCGACAGCTTTGTATTTTCTTATAAAATATTTTACTTTTTATCAAGGTGGAACTTCTTTTAAGTTTGATACATGCGCTTAAAACAGATGATAATAATGTAACACAAAGATTTCTTTTTTCAAACTATTTATTTGGTTAGATTAATATTTATACATAATAATAATAATAATAATAATAATAATAATAATAATAATAATAATAATAATAATAATAATAATAATAATACATAAATAAATTTATTAATATTATACGATTGCTTTCTTATTTACCTCTAACCTGTAATTCTCACATTTCAATAAATCAAAGAATCTCATTTTTATCTATCCAACTGTTATGCTCGCTACTGAACCCTAACCATTTAACATATACGCGTTTACCACTTTTCCTCAAAACTTTTTCTACTAGATACATTTCGGGATACATAGTTTTATGAATGATACATAGTTTTATTTTCCGTTTCATAGAAACCGCCAGAGACTGGTTTATCATAATAATCTTTGACGTGGTAAGTTACTGGATTAGTTTTTACGACTCGCGTTATTGTGAATATTTCAGTAGACCAATTTGGTGTATAACCTTTTTCAAAAACTTGTTTTATCTTACTTATTCGCACTTTACCGCCTACTTCCAATTTCGGCTTTTTCACTGGTAACTTTTCATTTGGAAAACATCTCTTGATCTCTCTCTCTCTCTCTCTCTCATTTGTCTTCGTAACATTTTTAGGTCAATTCCTATTGTCCGATGTTTTCTTGAATTGTAAGCTTCGACCAACTCAGGCAGGATTTCCAACCATTTATAACTCCCTTGTTTACTGAACTCCATTGTATTTTTTAATGTTCTTTTAAAACGCTCACATATGCTTGCATGAAGATTCCTATGTGAAGAATATAGGCTTATCTTGTACTTATTCATGAGTTTCTGAAAGTTTAAATTGTAAAATTCTTTTCCTTGGTCAGTTTGTAGATTTGTCGGTACGCGTTCTTGTTTCAGTATTGACTCCATAGCTAGAATAACATAATTTGCACTCTTTGACTTGATTGGGATGGCCCATGCATACTTTGAAAATGTATCTATGACAGTAAGTAAGTAGCGAAAACCTTTGATTTTGTTGGCGTATGGAATCATTTCTACAAGATCAGCTTGCCAAGTCTCATCTATTCCACGTATATCATATTTTCTTCGTTTGTAGATGCGGCGTGCTGGTTTGTGCAACTCTTCAGCTATTTTTTGTCGCTCCATTTTTCGATAATATGATTAAGGTTTAAAATAAATTCGTGATTATGAAACTTGTATTGAGTTCGAATTTTTTTTTTTCAAAGCATTCTTTCAATTTTGACTCAAGATTATCTAATCGAATTTTAAGATGGGAAAGAACATTATTGATATTATTAAATTCAGTGTTTATGGGATTCTCTAAGTCAACTTTCATTACAGCCATTATGTTAGTTAGATTTTTAATTTCTTTACTTATAGTTTTCAGAAGAACTTCCAAAGTGACTGCATCATTAGGCTGACTTGGATAAGCAAGGTTACATAACCTTTTATTTTGTAAATCAAAATTACCATCTAATGTAACATTATAACCAATGCCTGGTGGACAGCGACTCACTTCTTGCGTGCCCTCAAGTTTTCTTCCGAACACGTCGAGACTCATGATGCTACTGATCTTATAAGAAAAAATGCATTTCAATATATATGTCCTACTTCACGTAGTTCCTCAATGATCGATTGTATTTCATTGTCGTGATTGTTATTTCCAGCAGATCGTTCCGCAACTAATAATCGCAGTCACTCGATAAGCTCATTTGGATCATCCCAGTAGATTAGATCTATAGAAGAATTTTTCTTTGCCATTTTAGATTTAGGTATGAGGCCTCTTCCGGTGGTGGATTTATTTTTACGATCGCTGCGGAACATGGGTCCTATGATATTCATATATTCTCTACTCTTCGAAGTGCGTATACTCTCATCTTTGCTGTATCTTTTCCGATGAGCATTTGATGCTTCCAGGATGCTGCGATAATTTTTTCGATCTGTTGAACTTATAAGATTATCATCTGGTTGTTTCTTGAAGAGTAATTCCATTAAACCCCCACTTTTAGGATAACTTGCATCTTTCAATTTTACAATTTTATCATCAAATTGAATTTCTGAAACGCCAATCATATACACTCCATTGACGTTCCGCACTCCGTATATGTTGTCGATTTTGCTGCGGCTTTCATTTAGCAATGATAAAAAGTCAGTTTCTTCATGTGTAGATCTGAATGTTGAATTGACTATTGTGTCATACGCCGAAGGAAAATCATCATCATCGTCATCTTCATTTGTAGATATCGACTGATTTAGATCGTTTCCTATACGACTTGATTGATCAAATCTCAATCGTTTTCTTAATTTATTAGATGTTTTGATGCTGCCAGAATCCAAAATGTCATTAGAAGGTTGCTTAAAGATTTCGGTTTTTGAGTCAACAAGTTTTTCGAGAGGTAAAATGACTGGTTTCAATGTATCACCAATAACTTTATCAAAATCATCTCTCTCCTATTTCAATAAAGAGCATTTTTGTTTAATAGCCTCACGTGCTCGCACGAGCTCGCTGAGAATATTTTTTTCTTTCTTGAAGTCAGTCATGTTGATGAGATGATGTCTACAATTCAACTGAAGGTTTGAGTTTCATAATTCCTTTTTTATTGCAAAACAGTCAAATCATTTTCTATATCTACCATCATTCATCGCTCTATCTTTGTCAATAACAACGAATCCATTCTTACCATTGTTCCAGCATTCAGAACAAAGATTTCGAAATTTATTGAAAGTTAAATCAGTATTTACATGATCATCATAGATATGTTTAAGATTAACATCGGCTTGACGATAAATTACTAACATATTAATATTGTCCCTAATGAGATGGTTCGGTATATGAACATACGATTGACATAGATAGAAGCTGTCTACACTTTTATGTCTTTCCATACATAAAAATGCTCTGATGTTATCCTGCTTCTCACAAGCCACATCGTCAAAAATCATAATTGAATTTAGTAGGGCTTCATCTGGAGATACTACAGATTCATGCTCACTAAACGATAGATATGATATACCTTCAATGGGTTCCAAAACTTTTTTGAGAAATTGATGCTTGGGTTGATTTAAGGATTTAGAATATACATACATATTTTCAAATATAAGGCCGTTGGGATGCGTAATTAGATCTAATAAACTATTTGTTTTTCCACAGTTAGATGGACCGCAAATACTGCTCGTATACTATCTGGAAGTAATTCTCCATGTCGCTTCTTTCTCTTCTCTTTTCCAAAATCGAAGTTCGCGATAAGGAGTTTAACTTTCTGCTCAGTAAAATCCATGTTCATGAGAAGAAGTCGAGATTGACATTGAGCTCTAAAAATATAAACGCTTGTTTTATACTTGGATTATCAGTTGTAAATCAGCGCTCGAAGAGAAATGATCGTACACAAATCTCAAAAAAAGTCAAAAGGTTATGGATTGCTTGATACAGTGATCAATAACTTGCCGATTGAAATGCATCTTCCTGGATATCAATACTGTTGTCCCGGTACTAAACTGAAGAAACGAATAAAAAGAGGTGATCCTGGAATTAATCCGCTTGATCAGGCATGCAAAGATCATGACATAGTGTGTACTCTGATAAAAATGCTGATCGTAAAGCTGCTGACATGAAGCTTGCCGATAAAGCATGGCAGCGTGTTAAAGCCAAATATGCCAGTCTTGGTGAAAAAGCATATGCTTATGCTGTTACAAATGATATGAAATTAAAAGGAATAACTGGAATGGGTCTAAAATTTAGTAAGTTAGTGACGGCTGCTAAAAAATCAATGTCACCAAGTAAATGTTTCCGCAAGGTTATTCAATCCGCCTTGAAAGGGGCACGTCAATCTGTCACAAACATTGGCGGTAAGAGGAAAGTCATCATTCCACGGGTTCTTCCTATTCCATCAAAAATTGGTGGAGTTCTTCCTTTTCTCACCCCACTATTCGCAGGATTAAGGGCAACCGCTGCTCTGGCAGGAGGAGCTGCTGGAATAGCTAAATCAGTAAATGATGCTAAAGCTGCGCAGAAAAATCATGAAGAAAGTAAGAGACATAATAAGGCTATGGAAACTACTTCTTTAGGCAAAGGTCTCCATCTTAAACCATACAAAACTGGAATGGGATTATTTATGAAACCTCATGTTGGTCATGGTCAAGTCACTAAAAAAAAAAAAAAAAACTTCGATTTAACTTTGCCTAATCGTCTACTGACTGACTATGATCTTATAAAATATGCTCATATGTTGCAAATCCCACATTTCCGTGGTGTTTTCATGAGAAATAATCTGACTTCCGATGGTCCATGGAGTAATGAATCTGCTATTGTTAACTTGGATGATTTTCAAAATAGAGGCACTCACTGGGTGTGTTATAGTAAACGTGGTTCCGAAGTAATTCATTTTGACAGTTTTGGCGATCTTAAACCTCCCATTGATCTCATGTTATATTTTAACGTGAAAGAAGTAAAATAGAACTATGAGAGATATCAGAATTTTGACTCATTCATTTTTGGCCATCTTTGCCTTCAATTCTTAACCGAAAGGCTATAAAAGAGGAGATTGTAGATGTAAGGGATCATTCTCTTTCAGACAGTCATGGAAGATAGTTTCACTTTGAGTCATTCAGGAAAATCTTCTGTTTTAGAAGCGCAATATTTTCCTTCAATTGAATTACCTCAGCATAAGAATTTTGTTTTGGGTTTAGCTTTTAACATTGAACTCGATTCCCAATGTTGACCATTCTAATAACAAACTTCATCTGAACGGAGATATCATCACTATTCTTACTGGCAGTTACGAGATTGATGCTATTAATCAATTTTTACAAGAAACTTTGAAATCAAAAGGAATTGAATTTTCCTTGATAGCTAACAACAATACTCTCAGAAATTAAATTAATTGCAGTCATCCGTTAGATCTCACACCTCACGATTCAATAGGCCGTCTCCTTGGCTTCACTCCTCGTATTCTCAAAGAAAAAACTCATCACAGTTCTGATTTATCTGTAAAAATATTGAGAATCAACGCACTCACGGTAGAGTGCAATATTACTGCAGGTGCTTACATTATGAACAAAAAAGTTCACACAAACCATGAGTTCTTCCCCAGAGTTCCTCAAGGATATAAGATCTTAGAAGTTCCGTCTTATGTCATACATCTACCACTCATTGCCAAGTGCATAGCTCATCTTAAAATTCGAATTGTAGATCAGGATGGAAATTTGGTGAATTTCCGAGGAGAGGAAATTACTATTAGACTTCACATCAAATCGGTATAATGGGCATCGTTTTCTATCTTAGTGTGCATATAAGCCAACCATCATTATCGTTAACACGGCAGAGCATTCAGTTCCTGAAAAGCCAAGGTCTAGAAGTTCGTGGAAAAAATTTATGTGCATAATTCTCTGCTGCTTCCAGAAAAATGGACGAAATTCTAAGCATTCAATCAGGTGTCGTATTCGATGAGTCTATTGCTCATTACGAGGTTCACGCACATCAGCCATACTCAACATTAAGCTTTGATAATAGTGATGAAATTCGTATTTCTATTCAACATCAAGATTTATGTCTCTTTCCATCACGTAGTTCTATACATGTATGTGGAAAATTACAAAAAACAGCTGGAACAGCTCTAGAGAAAACTAAATTCGTTAATAATGGCATTTGCCATCTATTTGACGAAATTCGTTACGAAATTAATGCTGTGGAGATAGATAAAAATAAAAATGTTGGTATGAGCAGTCTCATGAAAGGTTGGACTTCATTCAATCCGAATTAGACTCTCATGTTAGAAAATGCAGTCTGGCTTGGCGTTTATGAAGTAACCAAAACTTTAGTAGATGAAAACGGTAACTTTGACGTTTCCATCCCTCTTAGTATGATCTTGGGCTTTGCGGAAGACTATATAAAAATTGTAGTTAATATGAAGAATGAACTCATTCTCACAAGATCCAGAAACGATTTGAATGCAATAATCCAGGAAGGTACTGTATCAAATAATATAACTACTTATGAAGAGTATCGAGTAAAAATATCGAAGATAGAGTGGTTAATGCCATATGTCATTGCATCTGATAAATAAAAAATCCAGCTGTTGAATTTCATTGGCAAAGATATCCAATCTCTATGTGTTATTGTTCATGGGAGTTATTTGAATATCCTCTACTTCCGAGCACGAATAAACATGTCTGGACTGTGAAAACTTCTAATCAATTGGAGAAACCTCGTTTTGTGATTATTGGACTGCAAACGAAGAAAAAAGCAATGAGAAATGCAAATGCCAGTCGATTCGATCATTGTAAGATTAGTAATGTGAGACTTTTCTTGATTTCTCAATATTATCCATACAACCAAACAACATAAATATTTACGCATTTAAAAAAAAAGTAAACAATAAAACATTAGATCTTCAAGCTAATTATCTCAAACTAACAAATTTGCAATATCAAAAGATTTAAACAATCAAACCTTAAATTCCGAACCCTAAATCGTAAACACAACTAACTGAAGCTGATAACTTTGCAATAAAAATATGTTGAAATATCAAACTGTAAACCCTAAAGTCTCAAATATCAATCAAATTCACATACTAACCCAAGTTGAGCAATTTTCATAAAAAATGTTTTAATAATCAAATCAAATAGGGCAGAATACCGATTTTTAGTTAAAAGTGTATTATTCTAGATCGTGGTATAGTACCTTGTAAACTTTTGGAAATTTCACAATACCTTCAAAATTGAAGTTACAGTTAAATCTTTAAAAACGATGTGACTTCACTCCGGCCGGTACCTTCCGATGTTTTAACGGCATGATACCACTCAAAGGAGCTTAAATAAGCTATAACTTTTGCAAATTCAGTTTACTTCTATAATTTCCAACAGATATACACGTCGGCGCAGATTCTCTACCATTTGCAGAAGTGACGATCTAAAAATAAATTTTGTATTCTTTCTTATTGAGCAATTAACAACAAAATTTAAAAAATTAAACTGTAAATACAAAACCTAAAATCCTTAACAAATTTAACCGAAGCTGGGTCATTAGCAATAAAATTTTTAAATTATAAAACAGAAACCATAAACCATAAATCATAAACCCAACTAACCAAAGTTGAGTAATTTACAATACTATTATACTAAGTTGAGTACTTTTATATAACAAGAATTTAAACTATAAAACTGTAAAACCTAAATCCGAAGTCCAACTAGACGAAGCTGAGCTTTTTACCATTATAGAAATTTAAACGCTGAAATCGTAATCTCTTAGCTCTAAAGCTTAAGTCTAACTACCCCAAGCTGAGCAATTCGCCACAATATAAATTCAACGTGTAAAACTGTAAATCCTAAACCCAACTACACCAAGGTGAGTATTTTTCGTAATAAAATATTAACTATAAAACTGTAAATACTAAACATTAAACCCGAAACCAATTATTCCAAACTGAGCATTTCACCATCATCAACCTTTTAAATGTATAATTGTAAACCTTAAACTCTTAACCCTAATCCCAACTACCCCAAACTGAGCATTTTGCTGTAATAAAAATTTAAACGATAATACCATAATATATACATGTACATATTCATGCCTTAAACACTCTACCAAACTACCTCAAGTTATGCAATTCACAACAATAAAAATTTGGATCGTAAAACTGTAAATCCTAAGCCCTAAGCCTAAGTACACCAAGTTGACCAAATTCCAATTAAAAAAAATTAAACTGTACAACTGCAAGCCATAAACATAACAACGTATTAAATCAAGCTAAGTATTTTGCTGTTATACAAATTTTAATGAATAAACCGTAATCTCTAAGCCATAGACCCTTAAGCCATATACCCCAAGATGATCATTTTACCATAATAAAAAATAAAACTCTAAATCCTAAATCTTCATCCCAACTACCCCAAGCTTATCATTTCGCCATAATCAACCTTTTAATTATAACTGTAAACCTTAAATTCTAAACCCTAAACTCAAAATCCAGATAATCCGAGATGAGCATTTTTCCGTAATAAAAATGTAAACGATGATACCGTGATCTATATACCCAACTACACCAATCTAAGCGATTCGCGTCAAAAACAATTTAAACTTATATAAAACTGTAAATACCAAACACTAAACTCAACTGCACCAAGGTTAGTATTATGCCGTAACAAAATATTAACTATGAAACTGTAAATCCCTGTACCCTACATCAAAGTACCTCAGACTGAGTATTTTGTCATAATAAGAATTCAAACTATGAAACTGTAAACCCTAAGCCCCAAACCCTAAACCCTAAACCCAACTATTCGAAGCTGAGCTTTTCACCATAATCAATCTTTTAATTAGAAAACTGTAAACCTTAAATTGTAAACCCTAAACCGCACTACCCCAAGGTGAGTATTTTTCCGTAATAAAAATGTAAACTATGAAACTGTAATCTCTAAACTTTGAATCCAATTATCCTAAGCTATGCATTATCCCGGAATAAAAATTTAAGTCATACACCTGAAAACCCTAAGCCCTAAGCTCAACCACACCAATCTGAGCTTTTGCTTAGCTTGGAGTAGTTGAATTCGGAATTTAAGGCACAGGGTTTGTAGATTTATAGTATACATTTTATTATGACAAAAGGCTCAGCTTGAGGTAAAAGGTTATGAGACGGCATGTATCAGAAGCGAGTAAGCGAGCGGCGAGTGATAAAGTACCGACACAGCGTGGAGCTAGAGATGGGCAGCCCGTAAATGTCCGGGCGCAGAGCAGCTCGAGCTCATTCTCCGCAATTGCTCCGGAGGAAGTAGAAAATTTTACATTACTCAAGCCCCATTATTCCACAAGGATAAATCGTTGGAACATTGCGTGCCGCGATTTATCCAACATTTCATAGGGTGTTCGGACTCCTCTCGCTCTTATTCGGGAGGGAAGAAATGCATTGTTATGTAAAAGTAAGCTCACTAATCGACATGGCATACGAGCGTGAGAGTGCTTTAGGGCTTTTTTTGCACCTGAGAACTTCTACTCCATCACACTACGATATGTCGGATGATGAGGAGTGGGCTAATTCTCCAGCATCCCCTACTCAATTTACTCGACGCTATTATTCGCTCGTGATATTTTGGGTACAGCAAAAAAGCAGGTAAAATCCCACTTGTATGTCGAAAGTCACATTGCGTCAGCCTAGTCGATACAAGTGTGCATAGGGATACGGAACTGTGACTCTGCCCCTATTATTCGGCAAGTTCACAGGTCTGGGGAGAAAAGATATAGCAAGAGAGAAAAATTGATTATTGAAATATTGATACTTGTGGAGGTCGTTAGACATTTTTGAGTCTGAACGCAAACCACGTTTTCTATAAAATTCAAAAGAGCCAGAGAAAATAACCTGGAGAGTTACACCATAGATTACAGCCAGTAGCAGATCATTTCGAATCCATGTCGTCGAAAATTGATATCCTAGCAAGTGACGAGGTTAAACCGGAGATTCTTCTAGACGGTATAATTTAGGGGCCGAGGAGGACGCCTATGGCTCAGCGCACGTTTGTCGGCTGGGTCATCAGCGGTCCAACTCAACTTTAATCTTTATCGTCAAAAGTGGAAGCAAGTCTGAACGAGAACCGAGTTTTCTATAAAATTACAAAGAACCATAGAGAATAACCTGGACAGTTACAGTTAATTATGACGAAATCCTAAGCTTGGGGTAGTTTGGTTTAAGGTTTAGGATTTACAGTTTTATAGTTTCAATTTTATTATGATAAAATAATCAGCTTCGAGTATTTGGGTTAAGGGTTTAGGTCTAAGAGATTACGGTTGGTTCGATTAAATTTTAATAACAGCATAATACTTAACTTGGTTTAATTGGGTTGAACGTTTGTCTTAGGAATTAGGATTTGTAGTTTTGTAATTCAAATTTTTATTAAGGAAAAATGCTCTTCTTGGGGTGTTGGGTTTAGGGTTTAGATTTGAAGGTTTACAGTTCTATAATTAAAAGGTTGATGATGGTGAAATACTCGGCTTGGGTGGATATTTGGGTTTGGGTTTAAGGTTTTTGATTTACAGTTTTATAGTTAATATTTTATTATGGCAACGTACTCACCTTGATATAAAATTCTTATTTTATTTTTTTTAAATCGATTGACTATCCGAAAAAAAAATAATTTAACAAAAAAGTGCTTCACTCTTTCTGTAAAATATGTCATTGAAGTCGTATAACCGACGAAAAAAATGTATTTGTTCATCATGTCACCTGTAATGGTGTGAGGAACACAGCAACTTCAATAAATACGGTATTGAAAATTGTGATTTATTGTGATGTGTAATATCAAGATTTGGAGCTTTTAGAACGATAAACTTTAAGATATTACTAATTATTTATAGCATACATTTTTTTAGTATGATTGTTTTTAAAAATAAAAAGTTTTCTGGACTGGTAAAAAAAATTGTTATTTTATCTTATTGCTTAGCTTTGGGTAGTTTGGCTTAAGCTTTAGGGCTAAGAGTTTACGGTATTATCGTTTAACGCGCCCGTCAGACTGCCTTCCGGCTTAATAAGCTTTTCGAACCTTATTCGAAGGCGAGCTTGTGACGGAAACCGCAGTTGCAGCGAGGCAACGACTTACCGCTGATAAATGCGTTGTCGAACGAAGAATTTTTTCGAGGGTTTAAATAATTGAAACACCTTCTAAAAACGACAATAATTTAATGGATAAAATCACTATATATAGTGATTTTATCAGACTGTTATGTTTTAGTGTAGACACAGGACAGTGTCTTTGGATTTAAACTATACGACACGTGCTCGAGAGAGTTGAGCTGCCGTATCTTGCTCCACTTCAAACAGCGGGTAGAGCGGAAGAGAGCGACAGCAAGTTACGAGCGCGGCTCTGTAGTTCCGCGCGACGCTTGCGTATCAAGAAGGAAGAGGTAAAGTCGCGGTTGCCAAACCGCCCGGGGCCCACCATCGAGGCTGAGGAGAATCTAGGAGGGACTCGCAGTTCGGCTCGATGATTCAAATCATCGGCCGCGACATACCTCCCGCCTCGTTGCGAAAGGAAAGGCAACGAAGTCGGATATCCAATAAAAATTCTGAATGGAAAGAGGCTCTATTAGAAAAGTAGTGAGAGTAGATTAGTTTAAAGAAAAAAGATAGAAAGTAGTTAGGTTAGCGAGGTGACCGATGTAGTCGGGATGCGGTCGTCCTCTTGTCGAGAGGGAGGCAGCCCTGCGCCGCCCGGTATTGAGGCATTGGGAGTGGACCGCCTTGAAGGGGTCTGGTCGAACTCCGCAGTCTGGTCGCCCTCAGAGTCCACCGGGAGGCGAATAACCTTTACCAATAGTCGACGTAATGTGGTTGTGGCCGTCCTCAGGGTCAGTACCCCAGTAAGTCCGTCTGGTCCTGGGTGGAGGTGCAGGACACGTGCAAGAGGCCACCAAGTTGGTGGCTGAAGGTCGTCGGTGAGCAGCATCAGGTCTCCAACCTGTATGCTGGAGCTCGGTGCCAGCCACTTAGACCGCTGTTGGAGCTGGCTGAGGATCTCGGCCTGTCAGCGTTTCCAGAAGTGATTCCTCATCAAGGTCGTTCTTTGGAAACTCGGAGTGGACGTCACGATCTCCTGAGTGACGAAGGGCTCAGGTAGAGCGGTGAGTGCCGCGCCGACCAGAAAGTGGCCGGGTGTTAGAGCAGACAGGTCATCAGGGTCGCTGCTTAGGGGGCTGAGTAGCCTTGAGTTAAGGCAGGCCTCAATCTGCATGGCCAGGGTGCTGATCTTCTCGAAGATCAGCGTGACGTCTCTCAAGACGTTACGCAGATGATGTTTGAAGGCCTTGACCGCGGACTCCCATAGGCCACCGAAGTGTGGCGCTCGAGGGGGGATGAATTGCCAACTGGTACCTTCCATGGCGATAGCGACTGAAACTTCCTGGCTGAGCTGGGTCGAGGCTTCGAACAGGCGGTGCAGTTCGGATCTGGCCCCCTGAAAATTAGTGCCATTATCACTACAAATTATACTGCAGAACCTTGGGCGGGAGGTAAACCACCGGAACACAGCCAAAAACGCTTGCGTGGTGCTGTCGGACACGACTTCCACGTACACCGCTCTTGTGATCATGCATATAAATATGGCCACATAGCCCTTGTAAGCCTTGTGTCCCCTTCCTTTGGTTGTCCTCAGCATGAACGGGTCGGTGTAGTCCAGGCCCGTAGAGGTTAATGGTCTTGCTAGTGTCACTCGAGATGGTGGCAGTTGGGCCATTTGTTGCACCTTCCGCTGTCCATTAAAGTGGGTGCTTCGGATGCACTGCTGCGTGAGCCGTCGTATGTAATTGCGAGCGTGCACAATCCAATATGTGCGGAGCAGGTGGCTGGGACGAGCTGCGGTCCACCGTGTATCGTACGACGGTGGGCGTCTCTGATAAGGAGCTCGGCGACATGCGAGCCGTTGGGGATGATGAGTGGGTGCTTCTCACTCTCCGCGAGGTACGCATTTTGAAGGCGTCCTTCCACTCGCATGATGCCATTATCATCCAGGAAGGTTAGGTAGCGTCTCAGCGCTGATGATTGCAGCAAGGGGCGGCCATCGAGCAAGCAGCTGAGTTCCGACATGAAGAACTTTCCTTGTACGGTGCGGATTGCGACTCTCTGGGCTTGCAACAACTCCTCGGCAGTCAGAGACTCATCGACTCGATTCTGCTGTAAGGTTTTACCCATCGCTCGCCACCTGAGGATATAGCTTAGCACCCTCTGTGCCCTGGGCCAGCTGGAGAACTTGCACAACAGGGTCTCAAAAGGTCGTTCGTGCTGTTGCTCAAGTTGCGTGTTGAAGGCGAGGCAGTCCTTCTTCTCGTCGACGACGGTGACGTGATGTGTGGCTGGTGGGTTCCACTTTTCCCAATCCTCGGTGAGCTAAGGTGACCCTTTCCACCACAGAGAGGCATCTCGTAGTAGGAGCGGCATCATCCCTCTGGTGGTTAGATCGGCAGGGTTCTAGCTCGTTCTGACGTGGCCCCAGATGGCAGCGGACAGCAGAATGAGTACCTCACTAATGCGGTTTGTCACGAAGGTCTTTCATTTTGAAGGGTGGCTTCTTAGTCAGGCCAACACGACTTGGGAGTCGGACCAACAGTAGGTCCGAGCTGGTAAGTGCAGCAGCAGTCTCAGGATGGTGCTGAGTAGGCGAGCCAGCAGGAGGGCTCCGCACAGCTCCACGCGTAGCACGCTGATTGTTTTGATAGGAGCCACCTTAGACTTCGCGATGAGCAGCGTCGAGCGGGGACCCTCGCCATCAACATCGGCGATGAGGTAAACAGCTGCTGCATAGGCGTCTGCAGCTATCTAAATATTTTTAAAGCAGCCTTCAAAGGTATTAATATGAAATGTTTTTGCTAAATCCATCAAACCACAAATATTATAGGCTTTTCCACTCTTCGGACCAGATTCGATGTAAGAAACGCCACACTGACACGAGACAGCAATTTTAAAACCTAATCCTACCGGACTCGCTACTTCGAATTTGACATTTGTTTTGCAATTTTTGGAAAGTACTATGTTGCTAATTGCAGTAAAGACGGAGAAAAATTCAATGATACGATAGCCGTGAGTATTATCAATAATAATCTCATCGTCATCGTTACGCGCCAATTTTTCAGCTGTAGCACTTGAATTTGCCGTTGACTGCTCCAGTGTGTGCCGATTCCATGGAAAGTTCTCTTCCTACTCGAAGATCTGCGCACTGGGTCCTCTTTTGTGCCTTTTTGATTGTCGTGAGGACTTTTCTCACTCATTTTCACTTTATTTAGCTGCGATGCGCTCTAGACCTCTGCTCAAACTGATCTGAAGCGGACGTTTCGTGCGTGCCGGCGTTCGTATGATTTCTCTACCTGCGTCTTCTTGTAACGGTTTCGAACGAATGTATTTATGGAAAACCATAAATTGTGAAAACCGGACTATTGTAAAGAAAATAAATAATTTTATGATGATTTTAAAACAATTTTTCTATCTCAGAATATCGATCAAAATTTTTTTTAATATGTTCTTTTTTTTGAAGTTTGCCAGCATGGTAAATAGTAAATTTGGGCACCGGTTAGAATTGGGTTAATATAGGAAGTTCTTATCCTATTACTATGAGCACGCTGAATTGTGTGCAAAAAAGGTCGGATGAAAAGTACGTATAAATAACTAATATATTCATCAAAATAATGTCTATGGCCAATATTGTCAATACACAATCATTTTTTGTTCTAAAAATGTACAAAGTATCAGAAAATGAAATTTAAAAAATTGAGTTTTTTGACATATTTTACTACAGGACCACCTTAACAGAAGGATTAAGCAACAACTGAATGCAACGAAGAATAGTAGCGAAATGAAACCGTGGACTGACAGAAGAAAGGAGAGTCAATAACTGTGAAATGTCAATATTTGGCTTATCTGCGTGGTTCGAAGTGTTGGAGCTCCTGGCTGGAGGAAGCGGTTCAGCGACCTCCCGTACGTTGACTGCTTTGGAAAGAGCTTTAGATATGGCGTGTATCAGACAAGGCATATTTGTGATCGAATGCCGAAATTCCCTTTGTTAAAATTGTTACTCCGAAAATTATCCAGGTTATCATAAATTCAACAGTATGATAAAATTAGGGAAGGGCAAATTACATAAGCTAGATAATTGTAATGTAGTATATAAGAATGACTGTCAACAGTGTCCTGTTACGTACATTGGAATGACAAAAAGACGACTAAAAGAACATAAATTGGAAGATAATAATTATGTTTTCACCACACTGCGCGTAAAGTGCTGACTGTACGCCCTCTCAGCAGGCCGTACAGTACCGCATGGACTGCCTAGGGAATAAAGTGACTTGCGCATGCGCGTACACAAGTCACTTTACTTCTAGGCAGAGCATGGGGTACTGTACGGCCTGCTGAGATGCGTACAGTCATTTCTTTACGGGGGTGTGGTGAAAAGTAGTATACGCACCTCTGGAGCACAGTAGGCAAGCATGCACTGTGTGAAATGCCGACCTCGCTTCGCTCGGTCGGCAACGTCACACAGTACGTACATTGCCCACTTTACTCCCTCGATGCATAATGTACTATAAGAGTAAGCAGATTCCTTCTGTATTTGCGAATCGCATGAAAGATATCAACCATTATATTGATTTTGAGAATATCAAAAGTCTTGATCGAGAGTAAAGTTGGCGTAGATGCGCGGTTTAGGAAATATTAAATATTCATTTTCATAAAAACACTAGCAATAAAATAAAAGACACAAATAAGATATATGTGCAAGTTGTTCGGGGGACTTCGTGCTCTATGTGCGACTTCCATGCGGACATGATGCTCTGCTATGTATTCTGCAATCTGGGAGCCCACATCCCTTCTCAAATAATTTTGTAGATTTCGGAAGCTTGACGGGTTCGCGGAAATTCGCGCAATAGTAGTGTCTGGATAGGCCGCTAATTAACATCATGCGTCTCCACACAATCTTTGATGCTTATCGGCCTCCACAGCTATGTCTCTGCAAAGCGCTATTTATTTTCGTAGTGTGTTTTTTAGTAAGTTTTCTTACCAGACATTTTGCTTTTCAACTCCGCTGGTTTTCATTGTTTTAAATTTTACTTTTACTGTTTTTTAAGGATACCATTTATCGTTAATATGTTTGTTGTTACGCCGGTATTTATGAGACACTATGTTAAGTACTTTATATAGGTATGTTATTAATAATTTTCTGTTATATTTTGATGACGATATTATTTTCGTGTAATTAGTATTTTAATTTTTATGTATTATTTTTGCAATTTGTGATCATGAAGAGGAAAGTGACCAAAACTTCCAAAACGTCGGCTTTCAATAAAGTTGAATTTAATGGTACATAGTTTGTGGAAATCATCCAAGTCTTATTTTCCTCATATTTTGATTCCTTATATCTCAAAGCATGTTAGTATATTACGCATCTAGGGAGGAGAAGTATTGGCTAGTGCATAGCATGTGTAAATGGTAAATTCGTGCTATGGGGTAGCCATTTTTCCTCCCGGGGTCGTATACTATTTTTTACCATCCCCGGGCCGAAAATGACACATTTCAGTTTCGAAGCTGGGAGTAAATGTGGTACTTACAGCCAGCGTATGGTCAAAACATTTTTTTTACTATCACAAAGCTTGCTCTTTGAGGAAGCAATACGGTATGTTCAATAGAAAATAACGTATATTATGAACAATTCGGAAAATACTACACGAATACCCGTTAAGGCCCGCTGTTAAGAGAGAGAAGAAAATCAGTATCTATGTCGAACTCACTTAAAAAACCTGCAAGAATTCGCCGCTCGGATACTCGTTTTCGGCTCCGGACAATCTCCAGGAGACGAGACGGCTGTAAGATACAAGTGACGTCGCTGGTCGCTTGCGTTTCACTTCGCACTCCTCGTCGTGGTGTCCCGCGATTGCTCCAACACGGAAAACCGATATACGCGCTCGCATTTGTCTTGCCTATCGGTTTGCCCAAAATCTCCGCGGCTCGCACCTCGCGCTGCCCACTGTCTATACTCTTCCCACTTATTTCCTCTATCTTCCCTGTCACATTCTCTAGTGCTTGCTCGCAGGATCTTTAACACTGTAATATATTAGCAGATGTTTTACATGTGAGAGAGAGAGAGAGAGAGAGAGAGAGTATGTGTGTGAGAGAGAGAGTATGTGTGTGTGAGAGAGAGAGAGAGAGAGTATGTGACGAGGTATAATTACTCGTGACATAACCCTCCCCAGATACTGCTAGCCGGAGGTGTACCAGCTCGACGTCAACTGCCCTCTTTCTATATAGGTGAAAGGAATAAAAAACATTCTAAAAACAAATGCAAAATTATTTCAACTTCAAGAAAATAAGCATTTAAAAATACGTTAATAATAAAAGAAAATTTAGAGTAATAAACATTTTCGAAAATAATCATGTAAGAAGGGTTATTTAAAAGAAATACAAACAAAAGTATATTTTCTCATTTTTTACTTTGTAACGCAAGAAATAGTCACGATCCTAGACCGAAGACTTCGCTCTTTTTGATCACGTACGTCAGGGACATACTTCACAACGGTGCGCTGGGGGTTTTGTAGACCCTTTTGGTATCCTTCGACCTCTTTCAGGTTTATCAGTCGCGATTTCGGCAGACTCTGCGTTGCGCTCAACGCTTACATCACCTACTGTAACTGGTAGTTTTCCTACTCGACTACTGACAATTCTAGCTTTACGTTTGACTACTATACGCGTTTGGCGCTACCTAGCACGCTTTTTCCTTACTGCTAAAGGTACATTATTCGCTCGCGACCCGTCTGGCTGAAACTCGAGGTTACTTCGTCCCTCGCCGTCCTTCGAAGTTTTCTTACTTCGATTAGTAGGGGTTGTAACCTTGGTTTTCGAAAATAACATATGGTTCAGTGTCTTTAGTGGCCCATTTAGCAGTAATTTGTTATGGCGTATATGAAAGAATGCAATTACGCCGTAATACTTTTTCGCCAACAGCATATTAAACATCTAGACGCTTGCTACTATAATACTTAGCTTGACGTTCTTGTACATTTGCTGCATTTTCTGCTATTATATCTCGCACTTTACGCAATTTATTCATGCGCTCATTCAAATTCTATAACGTAGCTGTTTCTGCCTCTTTCACTGCGGCGTACAGTGGGCTGAAATGGCAAAATCATTTTCAAAATAAAATATATCTTCATGGGAAAGATCTTTTTTCATGATACTTTTGCAAGCATACAGGTCTTTATATTTAGATTACAGGATAATTGTAACCAAATGCCCACTATACTAGCCTAGGGAAAAATCGGAAAAACCTTAAGAAAATCTGAAAATTATGTTTAAAATATAACTAATATAACTGTGATTATTATAACTCTTGATACATACGGTATTTTTTCATAAAACTTTCGCGAGCTTATAGAATTATATCTCAAGATTATAGAAAAAATTTTAAACAAATACTAAATCGACTTTCCTAACTCGGGAAAGATCAGGAAACCTGCGGAAAGTCTGAAAATTATTTAAAACAATTATATCTCTGGATACAATCGGCTATTTTTCATAGAACATTCGCGATCATGTAGGATTTTATCCCTAAAATATATGAAGAATTATAAGCAAGTATCCTATAGACTTCCCTGACCTGAGCATAATCGGAAAAACCTGAAGTGATCCTGAAAATTTTGATTAAAGTATTGTATCTCTTGATACTAAAATAGATATTAATTATTATTAATTCTCATTATCTGAACCCGATCATAACAATATATATATATATATATATATATATATATATATATATATATATATATATATATTTTTTTTATGATCGGGTTCAGGTAATGAGAATGACAACACGTATTTATAGAAAAGCACACTTAAACTCGGACTCTATATTCAAACGTAAACACAACTGTTCTCAACAGCTATTAGAATCAGACTAAACATAAACAATAACATCCGCGACGTCGTTGATCTCGTTGCTAGGGGTTGCTATGTGCGATTCTCGGTGTTCGAATCGCGCAACGTTTGAGCTCGGTCACAACATTGCCCTCTCCTTTTCAGATTGTCAGGAACCGTGAGCAGAGCAGTCTTCATTATTGGGTGTCTCTCTCAGTGTAAGTCCCAAGACGATTGATGTTGACTATCTTGGATTTATGTCTTGGTGAACGACGAATACAATAAACGACGTCATTAATTTTCCTCACAACTTCCCAAGGTCCTACCCAATTTGACTGGAGTTTTGGTGCTTTTCCTTTGGTTCTTTGAGGGTTGAAGAACCAAACTTTTTGGACTTGGGAATATTCAATGTTGAGAGCTCGTTTGTCGTACCAAGACTTCGATCTTTCCGATTGTAAGTTAATCCGGTCTCGTGCCATTTTGTGGATCTCGCTGAGTTTCCTCTGAAGCTCGTGTACGTAACCCCAGTCTCCTTCAATCTCGACCTCCTCTGGTAGACATCCTCGAATCAAGTCCAAAGGAAGCCTCAGATCGAAACCGGTGTACATCTCAGCCGGAGTAGTTCCAGTCATCGCATGTTTGGAGGATCTGTAAGCTAACAAAAATAGTGAAACTCAGCGATCCCAGGCTTTTTGATTTTCATATATGTATTTTGTGAGATAGTGTAGAAGTGTTTGGTGTTGTCTTTCTACTTGTCCATTTGATTGTGGGTGTAATGGTGTCATTCTTGTCTTCTTGATTCCTAACAACTCAGATAAATTTTTAATCAATTTCGAATCAAAATTCGTTCCTTGATAAGTATTTACCTCTAAAGGTACCCCATACCTACAAACAATCTGATCAACACAAATCTCAGCCATGGTTTTTGTTCTCATATTTGAGAGAGGAAAAGCTTCAACCCATTTTGAAAAACAGTCTGTCACAACTAAGAGGTATTTATTGCCCAAAGAAGAAAGTGGAAATGGGCCTAAGATATCCATTTGAAATATTTCAAATGGAATTCCTGAATTATAAATTTTCATCTCACCATGACCTTTATCTGGAGGACCTTTCTTTGAAACACAGACTTCACAAGATTTACACCAATTTTCTACATCTCTTTTACAAGTAGCCCAATAAAATCTTTTTCTAATTTTATCTAAAGTCATGTTTACTCCGAAATGTCCTCCAGATGGTGAATCATGTGCTTCTTCCAAAATATCTTTAATTTTATGTTGAGGAACAACTAATTGACGGATTTTTTAATCTATATTCGTTGAAACCCCTTCTCTATACAAAATCCCATCAATTAGTACTAATGAATCCCATTGAGAACAATAGATTTTGGTGAATTCGTCCATCGATGAAATCTCTTGCCATTCTGGTTTCTTCTGTAATTCTTTCGTTTGAAAAAATGAAAGAAATAGCTTCATCTTCTGCCTGACTATTCTTCCATTCTTCTGATGTGTTTTCTTCAAAAATGATACGGCAAATTTTTTCTACATTATTGAATTTTTCTTCTACTCTGGAACAATATTTGCAGGAGAAATCTTCACAAGGCCGTCTTGAAAGTCCATCAGCATTTCCATGTAAATTGCCTTTCCTGTGAATAATTTTGTACTTGTACTGATCCAACTTCCCTAACCAACGAGCCAATTGTCCATCCAATTCCTTAAACGACAATCACCAAGTTAAAGAAGAATGATCAGTCCTAATAATGAAAGCTTTACCGATAAGGTATGATGAAAATTTTTTAACGATTCTATAATAGCAAGGAGTTCACGTCGAGTGACACAATAATTTCTATCTGATTTTGAAAGGACTCTACTATAATAACCGATGACACGTTCGATTCCATCTTGTTTCTGAGAAAGAACCGACCGAATTCCATGGTCAGAAGCGTCAGTATCTAAAATAAATTCAGACGAAAGAGAAGGAAATGCCAAAATTGGAGGTGTTGTAAGAACCTCTTTCAATCTTGAAAAAGCTTGACATTCCTCTGACCGTATGAACTTAGCCGATTTTTCAGTTAACCTATATAAAGGTTTAGCTATGTCAGAAAAACCTTTAATAAGTCGCCTATAATAACCACAGAAATTCACGAAACTCAACACAGCCTTTTTGTTATGAGGAATTGGCCAGTTTAAAACAGATTCAATCTTCTTTGGATCAGCTGTTTTTCCTTCTTCTGAAACGATGTATCTTAAATATTCAACTTGCCTGCTGAAGAAAACACATTTCTTCTTATTAAGAGGTAATCCTGCTTCTTGAAAATGAACAAACACTTTCTTCAGGTTAATTAGTAACTCATCAAATGACTTTCCCAATACCATAACGTCATCCAAATAGACTAAACAGAATTTTGAAAGATAGTCTCTGAGTAATTTTTCCATTAAACGTTGAAAAGTCGCAGGTGCGTTGCATAAACCAAATGGCATAACTGTAAATTGCCAAAGTCCTTTTCCGATTGAGAAAGCCGTGATTTTCCTATCCTCTTCTCGAATCTTGATTTGCCAGTAACCACTCTTCAAGTCCAAAGTACAAAATCATGAATATCCTGCAAGTTTATCAAGAGTATCGTCAACTCTTGGTAAAGGGTACGAATCCTTAATTGTAATTGCATTAATTTTTTGAAAATTAATACAAAAACGAATTTTTCCATCCTTCTTCTTTTTGGGAACTACAGGTGAACAATACGAGCTGTCTGATTCTTCAATAACTCCTTGAGAATGCATCTCAGCAATACATTCATCCAATTCCTTAACTTGATGAATAGGGGGTCTTCGAATAGGTTGTTTAATTGGTTGATTATGGAGTACTTGAATTCTATGTTCAACTAAATTACATTTTCCAGTAACGTCATCATCTTGAAAAATCTCTTCAAATTCATGAATAAGTTCCGCAAGCTTCCGTCGTTGATCTTGATCCAAGTTCTCTGAGTTCTTGTCAAAAATTTCTTGTTATGTCTCTGGTACATCCTCACTAGAATCAACTATTCTCGAAATCTGTTTATTGATGATTGAACTTGGAGTATTTAAAATAATTTACTTATCGAATCTGTAATACCAGTTGTATCAAGGAAATCACTACCAAGTATACAATCATCAATAATATTTCCAACAAAAACATCTAAATTAACTGAATGGTCACCCAATTTTATTGAAGCTGAAATCAAAAATTCAACTGGTACCTTTTCTCCACGCGGATACTTAAGAGTTGTAAAATTAATAGTAATTCTTTTATCTTTTGACTCTACAAATTTCGGATTTATAATAGTCACATCAGAACCAGAATCTACTTTAAAAATACAAGTTTTGTCATTAATTAAACCGTGAAAATAAAATTTATTTGAGTTCCTATTAATTCTTCCAACATTATAATCAATCAGACAAGAGTGTGTGTTTGTTGGAGTCTTGTCAAGTTCTGTTGAACTCGCTCCAGAAAGTTCAATATAACCTAGTTTCCCTGGTCGCTCATCTTATTTGGACAATTTGATCTAAAATGTCCTTTTTTACCACATGTCCAACATTCAATATCCTTAAAGAAATCTTGAGATCTCTGTTTGTCCGAAGATTGAGGACCTTTAGACTGTGAATTCGAAGAGTTGATTCCAGTCTTATATGTGTCATTCGTTCTCCTTGAAGTCTGAGATCTCTTATTTAAATCACGAATAACCTTCACTTCCATAGCGCGAGCAAGAGCAACTTTCAGAGAAGTTATCCTTTCTAAACGAAGGATCTCCCTGATTGATGAATCAAAAATAGCAACTATAAATTGGGCACAAGCGATTTTATCTTGGACTGCAAATGGACATTCCGGATAAACCAAAGCAGAAAGTCTCTCAAGATCGGCAGCCAATGTTGGGAAATCTTCACCAAAACGTTGACGTCTGTTCTGAAATTGTGCGTAATAAGTGGGTGTTTATCACCAAAACGAAGTTCAAGACGAGAAACTAAATCATCAAAATTTGATTCAGTCGAATAATATTCAACGAGAATTGATTTTGCTCTTTTTTGAGAATTGATTGATAGGTCTAGTGTTCGGTAAAACAGAATTATCTACATTTGAACCTAAACCACGAGTATCAGTAATTAAAGGATCATCTTTAGCTGTTAGAATCAGACTAAACATAAACAATAACATCCGCGACGTCGTTGATCTCGTTGCTAGGGGTTGCTATGCGCGATTCTCGGTGTTCGAATCGCGCAACGTTCGAGCTCGGACACAACAATATATATATATCTTTGATATATATTTTATTAACATATGACATTGATATCTATTTTAGCATCAAGATATATAATATTTTAAACATAATTTTGAAGCATTTCTCTGATATCCTGCTCTATCCAGGTCAGGGAAAATGATTAAGAGTTTTATTACAATTTTTCCGTAATTTAGAGTTAAAAACATGTTAGCTCACGAAAGTTTTATGAAGAAAGACCATTTGTATCAAGGGTTATAATTTTTGAAAACAAATTTCCAGGCTTTTCTCACGTTTCGTGATCTTTCCTGGATCAGGGAAGTCGATTCGTTAGTTACTTATAATTTTTCTTATAATATAGAGATCAAAATCATTCAAAACTCGTGAAAATGTTATTAAAATTACCGTTTATATCAAGACTTATAATATTTTATACCTAAATTTCAGGTTTTCCTCAGGTTTTCCAGATTTTTCCCTAGGTTAGTATAGTGGCATGAGCCTTTGATCACAATTTTGATGTAATCTACATATAGAAACCTGCAAGCTCGCGAAAGTTTTATGTAAAAAGACATTTCCGATGAAGTAATATTTACTTTTGAAAATAATTTTGCCGTTTCAGCCCACAGAATGTCGAGTTCTTCTTGCCGCCGTAACGTACTTGGGCTACAGGGTATCGTCCGATATTGAGCAAAGCTGGTGAGAATTCTGTAGATTCTTGTACGACCGTTTTATAGGAAAAACACTAGTTCGAGGATACGTAAATCCCAAGTACTATGGTTTTTCTATATATACGGCGTGATCCTGATGTTCAAGGCGGTTTACCTGCTCTACGGGATTTGCTTGCGGATGATACGGTGGTATCGTCGTATAGACAACTCCAAGTTCTAGGAATCGTTCCACTATCTTGTTTTGAAATTTCGTTCCATCATCAGAGTGGAACGTCCCCGGTACTCCAAAGCACAGGAAGATCTTCTCTGTGAGTTCCTTTTTAATCATATTTGCGATTCATGAATACTAATAGGTATTCATGACCGCGCGGTGTACGAGAGTTGGAGCCCATAACATATCCAGGTACTACATGCCATGGTCTCGTTACAATACGCCGTCCCATACGTTCAGCGGGTGCTAATTGTACAGCTTTGCATTGCTGGCATACTGCGCGGCGATGCACATAATTTGCAATGTCCTTATAAATTTACGACCAATAATATAACAATGCGATACGCTTATATGTTTATGCGCTTCCCAAATATCCAGCTGTAGTCTCGTCCTGCCCTTCGTGTAGGATTTGCATCCGCTTTTCTTTTGGCAGGACTAGCATCCAAGCATCCTGGTCCTCTAAAAGATTTTCGACGAAGCATTTGATAAATAATAATATAGTAGGTTGCCAACTATTTTCTAATATGAATGCTGTGTAAAATTGGCGCGAACTTTCGATTTCATCCCCAGATATCAGGCATCACTAGTATCCTCGTCTGAGCAACTGACTGACGAAACTGGAATGTCGGACTCACACTTGCACATGTAAGATAATACGGCTGGCACTAAGTTTTTAGAGCCTTTCCTATACTCCACCTCAAAATCATAAGCAAGCATTTCAAGAACCCAATGTGCCGAACGTTCTTTAGGATTCTGAATATTTTGTAACCATTTTAGACTACTATGGTCTGTAATGACTTTGAAGTGATAACCTTCTACGATATAAGATCGGAACTTTCTTATGACCCACAGTACTGCGGAACACTCGCGCTCGGTTGGTAAGTAATATCTTTCAGCTGATGTCAATGTGTGGCCAGTAAAGCACAGCATATGCTGAACGTTCAAATCAAAATCCCTACGCTCATATGAAAAGTACTACTATAATGAGTATCTTCATAAATTTTGAGCCCAATCTGTCCATGCGTTCACTTGGAATCTTACGGACAGTAAGCTGAAATTGATAAAAACAACATTTAGAGTTATTTAACAATTAATTTACAAGTTCTAATAGATATAATTTATACTCATCTTATCAATTGCATCTACTTTTTTCTTCTTTTCAACGTAGCAGACAAACATCTGCAGCAGTGTACATCAATATTTTCTGGTGCGTGGAGTTCCATGAGTCTTCCTCCTCCTTGAATAACCTGAAATGAAAAAAAAAACACAAAAATGAATAAATTGAGTAAACTGTACTTATCATACTAAACTCTTGAGCGACACTTTCACACACTTCACTCAACAGCTTATTTATTTAATCAAAAGCCGATTGGGCAACTGGCTTGTATAGGTCCATAATTCCACAAAAAGTTGAAAGGCCAGCTTGTCCATGTCCAAGTGCACGAGCAGACAGCACAGATCTTCTGTTCACTTCATATGCATTTTCTTTGGCTCCTACTTTGTTGCTGGAGTTGATCGCTGCTATTTCACCACACTTTGAGCACACAATATCTATTTTGAAACCAAGACCCTGCACACCGGATTCACTTAATTGAACACTGCCATGACACCGATTACAACACAGAACACTTCTAAGTTTAGAAAATAAAATTGAAGTGTCAATGATTCTGTTTGTTGTATCACTGGTGTCTCTAGCACTAGCTGTGTTTTGGAGTTTCCTTGCTAAGCTGGTGGATAGTCTTAGCTTCTTTTGTAAATCTTCCTTTTTTATTTTTTATCTCTTTTAGACGACATTTTCACTACACTGATTTACACACATTCACAAATTGTCAAATGCAATTAAAACACTGTATAAGTTCAGTACAATAAAAATATTAGCTGTGATTACTAACAGGTGGTTTGTAAACATAAAAGTCAACTGTCAAAAGTAGCAAAAATGTACGGGTAAGGTTAGTCAAAAATTCGATCTGATTTATCGACCTTTATCTTGTGACGTAATGACATGTCACGTTACTCGTAATTCGCACAACGGCCAATATTACATATAACAACGCGCAAATATTTGAATATACAAGCATGGATCTTATTATATTATATTTTATTGCTTTATAACTAAATAAAATAATCAATCAAACATTTAGTTATAAATAATAATAAAATAAATAATAATTGATAAAATACCGAATTTACGCAAAATGGGCAAAAAAGATGTCTTAGTATTTATATTGTAACTTTAAAAGGAATTATTATATCTTAAAACGGTTTTCGGGAGCTTATTCTACGGGAAATTTTCTATAAATAAGGTAAATAAAAAAAAAACGATTTTTTGACAATTTAAAGGTGGTTTGCCCCCTTAATCTCTTCGAACGCCATCTGCTGCTTATCACCCCATACATACTTGACATTTGATATCGTAAGATGTAGAATCGAGTCCACAATCGTAGCAAAATCATTCAAAAATTTCCTGTACCACGACACCATTTCTAGGAATCGTCGAAACTGTTTAAGATTTTTCGGAGCAGAATACTCCAGTACAGGGGCAATATTTTCTGGATCCGGCCGGAATCCATCTCGGTTCAGGAGAATCCATAAAAATAGTCCACAGATATTAATTTTTTTTAGAAAGAATGTAAAGAGAGTATGTTGCAATTGAAAGTAGCTTAAATGGGTGTCAGAAACATAGGAAGAATATTTGACACTCGCAAAAAGTTGTGTAACATTATTTAAAGAATGAAAGAATAGTCAAAAAACCGTTTCTTTGCTCTACGGAGAAGTGTGTTGCCACTAGCGAATAAAAAATATGTGCTTATAGGCATTAAAAATACCTATCAAATGAGCCGTCAGAAGTTGAAATTAATTAATTTTTTTATTTATATAAAATCAAAAACTATGAAAATAAACCTTCTTTTCAATTATTTTTAATTCGTTTAAATAATGATTATAAAACTTCATCCATTTTGCAACTAAAAAACTATTTTGGGAAAAATTAATATCTACAACTTTTGAGCGGTACCAATAACTCTTTGAGGTCCTATTCACTTCTTTAAGACTTATATTATAATATCCAACTTGAATCGAAAAGATTTAATAAGTTAAAACTATTGAAATGGCGTAAAAATAGCTTCGTTATTTATCATGATAAAAGAGGCTCAGTATTACAAATAATAGATAAGCTACTATTTATGTGTAAATTTTAAGCCCGGAAAAGTTACTCTACGATATCACTCAGCCGAGAAATTCTTATTCTTTCATTTTAATTAGCTTGAGCGTTACTTGCAATATTAAGATCCAAAGAAAAATAGCTTCATTTAGAGATATACTTTAAGTATGTGCATAAAAAAGTATAAAAAAATAAAGTTAAAATTGTCGTCTAGAAAAATGGATAAGTATAGGGGAATTGACGTCAGCTTCTGCCAGCGCATTCTGAAGCCAGCGCATTCTGTGCACGAGATGGCGCGCGCTCGTTTTAAAATCACATGTATTCAGTATATTCATTATCAGATTACTATGAACGACAATTTATTCCTCTTTTTATATTGAGAGGGGTTGGGGCTCGACTTGATACTTACGAATTGTACATTAAATAAAATAATATTGTTGGTGTGACTATTTAAAAAAATGTAAGAAAACTTTAAACGCAACCTTCTTTTTGAAGAATATCATATTTAAAATTGGTTGGGGCTCGACTTGATACTTACGAATTGTACATTAAATAAAATAATATTGTTGGTGTGACTATTTAAAAAAATGTAAGAAAACTTTAAATGCAACCTTCTTTTTGAAGAATACCATATTTAAAATTTTAGATTTATATACTATATTTATTTTAAATTGTTTTAGTATTACTAAATATATAGTTTATTATATAATAATATAAGAGCTATTTATGTATTATGCAGTATATAAACTAATTAATATATATATACATTGTGATGGCTGGTATTTTATATTAATTATAAAATAATTACAAAATTATTGTTTCTATTTATACAAAGTCAATTGTTAATTAGCGCGCGTATCAATAACCAATAAATCGCTAGTCATATGAAATTGTGCGTTTTAATATTATGTAATGCGTACCGGCGTACAAATGCCAGCGGCTATTGCACACGGTTCGCTTGAAGCAGGCACAAGTTGACCTAAAATGTGTCCGAAATCGGCTAACGCAGAAAGTTTCTGTATCATCTGGGGATAAAAAATCTGTATAAATGCAAATCCTAGCTGCTCGGTTTCGCAAGTTATGGCCATTTTTCTATTTTAAGTACAGTTCGCTCGTGAGAGGAAGAGTCAGCCACTTTTGTATGGTCATTTTGTATGGACACAGTCATTTTTCTAAACTCTATTATTGAAAAATTTTTACATACATGAACTAAAAATTGTTCAAATTTGTTTTTTTTCTCAAATTTACATGTAATTTTGTCAACGGCTCTCTGAATAATGCTGCTTTTCCAATTTTTTTCGCTTTATTCATTATGTGCAGTTTTATGCAGAATTTAAGAAATTTTAATATAATTTGCGTCATAAATGATGAAAAAAATATGCATTGTCTACTTTTTTATTTATATATAATTCATACATATCTATAAATCCACCTTTAGCGAGACCCAGGATCAACGACGAGGACGTAGTGGATGAATGACCCCATGTTTTTTTTTTGTTTTTTTTTTTTGGTATTTTTTTTCTTTTTTTTTGGTTTTTATCTTTTACTACAAAACTTTTAAATGAAAACAGAATAAAAATAAAAATAAATAATTAAATAATAATACTTTAAAGGTGAAGGGATGAAAATTCAACTACTGCCTTAAATAAATTTGATAAGTAAGCATCATGATGGATACTGCTGACTTTATAACGTTCCCAAAACTTCAAAAACTCATGGTGTATTGATTCACCACTTTGTTCTGACCAATACCCTAATCCATTATTCTTTTCTATAAACTTTAAACTTTCTTTAACGTGTGAAATTAGAACAAGATTATCAATACTGTTTAAAGCGTTCTTTAACTCGTTGATATGAGCATCAAGAGAAGGCCCTACTTTTCCAGAGGTAAAACAGCAATTTACTACTTTATTCATTGCTTTATAAGCTGTGATATAGGCCATTATTTTATATATACCTACATCTCCGTAAATATCTTTATCATTAAGCATATCCGCATTTTTCAGTAACTTTCTACACGCGTTCCCTTCAAATGCATCTCCATGATAATTTTTACGAAAGCGAACAAAATTGGAACAGCAGCATTATTCAAAGAGCCGTTGACAAAATTACATGTAAATTTGAGAAAAAAAATCACATTTGAAAAATTTTTAGTTCATGTATGTAAGAATTTTTCAATAATAGAGTTTAGAAAAATGACTGTGTCCATACAAAATGACCATACAAAAGTGGCTGACTCTTCCTCTCACGAGCGAACTGCACTTAAAATAGAAAAATGGCCATAACTTGCGAAACCGAGCAGCTAGGATTTGCATTTATACAGATTTTTTATCCCCAGATGATACAGAAACTTTCTGCGTTAGCCGATTTCGGACACATTTTAGGTCAACTTGTGCCTGCTTCAAGCGAACAGTGTGCAGAAACGCCGAAGAAAGGTTCGGAGGAGAGGGGAGCGATCAAGGAGAGAGTAGCGGGAGAAAGTAGTGGAAGATGAGAGCCAAGAGAAAGTTGCGCGACGCGACGCGGGTATATATAGGTGACCGATTTAATTTCAAATCATGCAGGCCGACAGCACCTATCTCTCCGAATCAGCTCAAATTATAGTATATTATTCTACTCGGAAAATAAGCGTATACGTATTTTTTGATTTTTCGATAATATCAAAATTGCATGTGTTATGCTTTTTCAAAAATGACTCCTCAAATTTCGTTTCTCAAAAATCGAAAACTTTTTTCTTTTTAAATCGTTCTAATTCGTCTTTTTATGGATATTTGAAAATAATTCTGTACATATTCGATGCTGTTGGTGATACTCTTTCGATCTGCCAAGTTCAAAAATTTTTTTACAAAAAATCAAGGATGATATGGCATTTTTTATAAACAATAAAAAATGCTTTTTTCTCAAAAAAGCCATCTTTTTTTACTCAATTTTTTTTTATAGATAGCTAGTCTCAATACCTATATGGTCATATACATGACATTTGGAATATTTTTGTTTTTTAAGAGATATAAAAGAAATAAGAAAAAAAATTTTATGTTCCCGCATAGCACTGTCGTGCAAGAAAAAATCCTATGTATTTTTCCCTTTTTTATGATTTTTAGACATTTTATTGCTTTTTCTAACTTTCCTGCTAACACGATTCTTTGAGTTGATTTTCTTCTTCTTCTGTTTCTCTTTATTTAACAATTTTGTTAAAGAATGAAGAGCAGTTTGAAATTATCAACCTAAGTTTGTTTGGATTAGAGACAACTAATGAACATGAGGAGATTGTTTTTGCTATGTGGGAAAATGGCCATCTTGTGAAGAAAAGATTAACAATCTCCAATTTTTTTAGCGATCTTTCTTCTTGGACAGTCAAAACAAGCGTTCATTTAAATATTAAAAATATACAAAGAAAAGCTATAAAAGAAGAGAAAGAAATAGCTGCAGCTAACTCAGGTCATCTAGTACTGCATGGTGATTTTGCTGAAAATTGGGCAGTGATTCACAGTAACCCTATTCAAGGTACTCACTGGGTTAATCAACAGGTCTCTATTTTCACAGCAGTTTGTTATCAAGGAAAACTAACAAAAACTTTTACTGTCATCAGTGATGATAGAAAACACGATTCTGCCCATGCCTCGTAGCAATGGAAAAAATAATTGATTCGATGAAAAATGATTCAACCGATTTAATAGATCAAATATCGATTATAACAGATGGAGCAGCAAGCCACTTTAAAAATCGATTTCAATTGTATGAAATGAAAAATGCTTCCATCAATAAAAAATGGTTGTTTTCAGCTACAGGTCACGGGAAAGGTGCATGTGATGGTGTTGGCGGACTAGTCAAACACTATGCAACTATACATAATCTTCAGAACAGTCATATTGAATCAATACAAGGTGCCAATGCTTTTGTAACAAAAGTTCAATCTTATACTAATAATATTAAACTAATCTTACTACCAAAAGAAGATATTGAAGTTTTGAGACAAAATAAAATAAAAGAGTGGCTTAAGGCTCCTAAATATAACGGCATTCAGAAAACCCATGTATGGAAAATGTAGGTAAAAAGAAAAAGTCTTATGCAGGTCGAACTGCTCTTCATTCTTTAACAAAATTGTTAAATAAAGAGAAACAGAAGAAGAAGAAAATCAACTCAAAGAATCGTGTTAGCAGGAAAGTTAGAAAAAGCAATAAAATGTCTAAAAATCATAAAAAAGGGAAAAATACATAGGATTTTTTCTTGCACGACAGTGCTATGGGAGATCATAAAATTTTTTTATTTCTTCGTTTATATCTCTTAAAAAACAAAAATATTCCAAATGTCATGTATATGACCATATAGGTATTGAGACTAGCTATCTATAAAAAAAAATTGAGTAAAAAAAAAGATGGCGTTTTTGAGAAAAAAGCATTTTTTATTGTTTATAAAAAATGCCATATCATCCTTGATTTTTTGTAAAAAAATTTTTGAACTTGGCAGATCGAAAGAGTATCACCAACAGCATCGAATATGTACAGAATTATTTTCAAATATCCATAAAAAGACGAATTAGAACGATTTAAAAAGAAAAAAGTTTTCGATTTTTGAGAAACGAAATTTGAGGAGTCATTTTTTAAAAAAGCATAACACATGCAATTTTGATGCTATCGAAAAATCAAAAAATAGGTATACGCTTATTTTCCGAGTAGAATAATATACTATAATTTGACCTGATTCGGAGAGAAGGGTGCTGTCGGCTTGCATGATTTGAGATGAAATCGGTCAGGTATATGTGATTGTGCCGGTGGTGAATATGACAGTATCGTCGTAGCATCCACTACTGCCGCCGCTCCTCCTGCAAGTGCTCAATGCTGTATATTACCAGGATTCATCTATCCATTCCCTTGGTATTCCTTATAGACATGTTGACCGAGTTTCTTCGAAAAGTATCATTTTAATAAACACGTTTTTTCACTTTGTGACTTTGCGGTTACCTTAAGTGAAACAGGAATTTATCCGTTAATCGAATTTATGGTATTTCAACAAGCATATATTTTATCTTCTCTCATCCAAGCTCAAGAGCCCCTTGCGCTAATCCGCAATATAACAATGAAATTCGTTCGAGTAGCAAACTTCCCAGGAAGAAAGCGACCCTTTGTATGTATTTCCGTATTTATCCGGTTCTTCTCAGTTATTTAAAACCACTTGATCATTATTCTAAAAATGCATGGTTTTCCGCGGAGAGTGGTCGTGATCCTTTCTGGCAATATTGCCAGTATGCTTGGATATGTGTTTGAATAAATGGCTTTTCCTCTTGTGTACACTCGCCTCAGTTCTCCTTAACGTGCTCACTGCTTGGCGGCTGGTGAGAGAGAGAGAGAGAGAGAGAGAGAGAGAGAGAGAGAGAGAGAGAGAGAGAGAGAGAGAGAGTGAGAGAGAGAGAGAGAAAGAGAGAGAGAGCGAGTTTGTTATCTCGTTTGACCAGTTTTTTTATTTTGTTTGATGGTATGCGTTACTTAAATCGATCGTAGTAATATATTTTGCGCATTTTAACTTATTTAATATTAAGACCATGTGAGGTAATGGATATACATCTTTTTTGATAATTTATTTGCTACTTAAAAATCTATGCATATTCTGTATGTCCCGTTTGGTTTGTTTACCATTACTACTAGACTAATCCAGGGGCTGCGTGATTTCTATACTATGCCCGATTTTTTTAAGCTCTCTAATTCTTCATGCATAGCTTTCTCTATCTTTTCTGATACCGAAAAATATCTTTGTTTTACCAGCCTCGCACTATTTAAAAATTAAAAACTTCCACTAATAATTTAACTATTTGATCTTGTTCATTGCTTGTGATTTGTTTTGATTTCTCCGATTCCTCGTATCATGGCAAAACTTACTCTCGTAATTTATTTATTTGATCATTGCTCGTTACTTGATATCGGTGTTAATCCGCAGCTAGCTACGTTTACTTTACTATTCCGTGCATCTACTGCTCACAATTCAAAAGCAGCAGATACTGCATCAAGGCCGTAGATAAAATCCGTCGGAACCCCCAGCATTACGAGTATCGGGATGATTTTTCTGACTCTATAAGGAGCAGGAGTATCTTGTGACCCTTAAAAAAACCAGTCTAGAACCTCAGGTAGGAATCCAAAAGAACTTGAAATTCCAAAGCCTCGTACTAACGTTGGTCTAAAATTTTTTAGCACCCAAGGTGCGCGTCTTTGGAATTTAATCTCTCGTAACATAAGGTACCTGCCCTCACTTAAGAGACTTAAGACTGCAATACGTAGACATATTTTCGATTATAGTAATGCCAATGCCTGTAATTATGTTATGACATGATAATAATAAGAAGCAAATGACTTAGTTATAATTAATAACTAATGTATTATATGAAATATTGTATGTAAATTGTATTTTTTTAACGTGCAGAAAAATAAACACTTATATTATCTTACCTTATATATAACTTCTACAGGTAGTTTTATATTCTAGTATTTGTTCACCTTTAGCCCCTATTATTGTAGATGCAGACCCGGCTAAAGTTTTAATTTCAACTAATATCGGGTATAATTCACTGGGTTTGCCGCGTCCGGCACAAACAATGATTTCGTTGAATTGATTTCTGTCTGCTGAGTATTATCGCTTATATGTCCTCCCTTAATTTCTTAGGCTTTTGAACACGAGGTGACCGTAGCGGTCTCGCTTACGCTCGGCCCCCTGATTCACGTTTTCGGCGGCGTTATTTTCATTATCCACGATGGCTTGATCATCGCGGTTTTGAGTTGGATTTTGTGTCGTGTTTGTGTTATCTCCGGTGCTTACGCAGTAGTTATTAGTTCTTCTAGGTTAGGTATTGGGTCAAGGCCGGTATTCACACGCGCAATGATTAGTATCGTTCCGCTCGCCCTGCGCGACACACGTTTTGGAACGATACAAACACGTCGCGAGATGATCCCTCAACGATACGCGCGCATACATACACAAGTGAGCAGCAGCGGCTGAATTTGACGAAACGCCACGGGTCGTACATGTTTGACTAAATACCTACGGAGGATTGCGAGGGGCTCACAGCGTATACTCCAGGTTCAACTAATGTAAGACCCTCTCTCTGCCTCCTGTCGCAAGATACGGGTGATATTAACACTTTCTGCTCTCTTACCTACCGCTGCTTTACCCCTCACGACACCGCAGGTAACCTACTACGTACAGTCTTTACACTTGAATAATTCTCCTACTATCTTTATCTTAATACGTCTAGTATTCACTTAATTACTCAAACTCTCTCCCACTTAATTGTCGCTGCCTCCGCGGGTGTATATGCTGTACACATATACTGAGACAGCCGGTCCCTCATCACTCGATAATATACGACCTTCCGTCGTACTGGTGATCGGAATTTCGTGGACGAGCCGGCGTTCATTATACCTGCGAACTACATGCACGTACGCTGCTCTCCACCGTCCATAGCTCGCAGAGACGCTGGAACGCATACTCACGAAACTATCACATGGCACCCTAACGATTTAGGGACAATAGTTATTAATGTTAAGTGCCCTGGCATTCTAGTTTGCAAAAATATTTCTTGCTTCTCGTTAACATAATAATTTTAGAAAAAAAATTTTTTTTATCTTTTCCATCTGAACTAAATGCGTGCACGTTTGACATTGGGGAGAGAGATTCATTTATTCAAATATTCGTGCATTTGGTGCGGGACAAGCGAAGCGAACTCAAAGACGTTTTCTCGCCGGCAGAGAAAATGGATCGATACTCACACAGAGCGAACACACACCGGCATCGGCCGACATGAACGGTGTTTATAATTATCGAGCGCACGAGCACATAAACAGCTCAAGTGTTGCATATACGCACAATTGTGCGGATCATATATGAGAATGCTTTTGCTTAAAATATTATTTTCAACAAATTTTTTTTTATTTTCTGCTATAGGTGGCCCTTGGAAATCATCATACGTATCAAAAATTATTTTTCTAGTTTACTCGAAAGTTTATGTAGGTCCAGCGTATATAAAATATTATAAGCGAATATACATTTTCAAACTGTTGGCGTAAAAAATAATAAGCGTCCGTTACAAGAATTATTTTAACAACAAATTAAATTGACAATAAATTAACGCAAAACGGGATAATGGCTATTTAATTCCTATTAAACTATCTTAAAATAACATTTTTATGTTATTGTTTCTTTTACTTTCACAAAATTGCTATTTTTAGCAAAGCATGAATAAAACATTTTTTTTGTCTTGTTGACCAAATCACGTCCGTTAGTTTATTATCAAAACAACTGTAGTATTTAACTTTCGTGCGGTACATACGGATATAAGAATACAATATTTGTATCTGTTCTCTTTGAAGACTGGCTTACTATAGGCAATGAAAACAAAATCTTTTTTAATCTCAAATTCTGTTATTTTATAACAGCAGAAAATTTATCTCCGTGCTAGTTTATTTACTGTTGGATTAATAACAGTTAACGATGATCGGCCAATTAATGTTTGCTTAAGCATACAAGCATATTTGTTTACAACAATTTTTTTTTTTAATTGTTGTGAAATTATTTTCAATAATTCTTTCAAATCTAAATAACAATCATACTTTTCTTCATAAATAAGATTATAATTAGTAAGTTTAAAATAAGCTTTGGTACTTTTTTTGCATTATTTTGGATAAGTACCATTCACCGTCTACCCCTTCTTTCTTATAACTGACGAACTAAGTGTATAGAATTTTCGCAGAACATAAGCGACTTGTCCTGTATTATACGCGTTAAATTTTGTAAATAACTAAAATGAGCATAACGCCAGCATCACGGAGATTCTGTACGGATCCGATAGAACTATTCAAGCACGTCATGCATATGTATGATGACGCAGTATCGTGTGCGATGATAAACCTCGAATTAAACAACGAAGGGACAGCACAAGAAAAATCGGGAAAATTGTACAGATGCGTAGTAGATCGAAATACGGCCGATGATTTCGCACACAATCCTTACACCAACGATCGTAATTAGTTAAAACGACACAAGGAAAAATTGAGTTCAATATTTTTAAATAGCTTTTTGGACGAATTTATAAACCGCGCGACGATTAAAACGAATGAAACTGCGAGAAATTAAATGGCAATGAAGATATCCAGCATTTCTTATTAGACAAGATGCACGCGGATCAAGATTAAATCAATTTGTTATTTACACGATGTCAAGGCAATATAACAGTTCGCTTGATCTTACTTCAGCCGAGTGCAAAGCCAGCGTCGGTAAATTCACCGTCTTTGATAAAGGACTCACTAGCTGACTCTATAGAAGAGCAAATTTTACCCTTAGGTCGATATTCGCAATACAGCATTCAGACTACACGCGACTAAATTCCATCTACTTAAATGGAAGTGAAGATACATGGGGGAGGGACGTTTCTCCAACGCCAAAATTTGCCGCTGAATATATCAGTCCGCCTGAAATCAGTCTTTCCACGGCGGAAAAAGGCAATAAAAATTGGGAAGAAGAAGCCGATAAAGAGACAAATACATGCCTACATAGTAAATCACAGACAAAGGTCGACTTACAAAATTCGAAAATTGCATCAACTGCACAGAGCCCGTCACATGTTGTCATAAATGTACCGGCAGTGACGCACCTATAATTAAAATCGAATGCAACGCCAATATTTGAAATCGTCGGTAAGCTGTCCAGGAACTTTATCAGTCGAAAATCTGTACGACTGTTTACAATCCAAAGGGACGTCAGATTGTCACGTTTCGAATCAAGACGTCTGTTCTGAATTTTCGGACAAATCGGACAGCTGGACAACTATACCAAGCTGGACGATTGAAAATTCAGATGGCTGGACAAAACCGACTAATACGGCCGATGAGCTTACGAAGGCTGTTCATAAGTTGAACGAGGGACAACAAATTGGGCAGAATAGTAGTGCGAATACTTCAAATTGCCCGAGAACCGCTCGAGAATTCGTTTAGTAGCTACTTCGCATTGCTCCTTAATCAAAGAGAGTCGAGCGGAAAGTTTGGAGAACGATCCACATTTAACAAGTTATTCTCGACTGAACGGCAGAATAAATTCTCCCAAGTCAGATTAAGTCGATGCACGGAGGTGCAAGTCGAAATTTGCACATGGTGCGGTGATCAGCGAGTCCGCGAATATACCTCCAAATTTTTGGCGACACTTAGTTCGAGCAATATTAAGCACCGAACAGCAAATCGATATGCTTTACAAAAATTTGAGGTGTGATCTGCAATCGCTCGTCCGTCGACAAGATAAACATAATGTCGATGAGTTCATTTAATACGCTGAGGAAGCGGAGCAATCTCTACAGCGACGCCACTCCCAGTTTATAGAATATAAGTGTCAGTGTCATTCGGCAAAGAATACCTCGTGTAATAATCGAATATGCGAACACTTTGCCGATTTGAAAACAATGCTGAGAAAATTGAAGCACTCGAAAGAGCAGTCGTGTGTCTTTAATTCAATCAGGAAAAGATAACCCTCTACCCAGATGTAAGTCCCGAGACGACAGCGGCAATAACACGAAGGTCAAGTGGGTCGCAAATAGTCGTCAAAATTCTTATCGTGCGGATACAACGCACGGCGTGGGCAGTCCCAACGCACCCCTGAGCAGCGTAAATAACTGTGCACGGGATTACAGTGTAATCTGCCCAAAAACGGCCTATGCTAATCTGCAGCGTGCACTTTAATAATTCTTTAGGATAATGTGACCATTATCTCTATTTTTAGCAAGAAATATAGCTTTATTACGGTATTGCGACTATATTAGTTTATTTTGTACTAATATAAGCTACCTTCATAATTTTTTTAGTGATGATCAAAGTAGTCGAATCCATTATTATAGGTGCGAAATAGGCATTTTAATCATATTTTAGCATAATACGATTGTTATTTATATTTTTAGCAAGAAATACTGCTTGATTATCATTCTCAGAGTTATGCAGGTACTTTTGTACTAAAGAAGGCATCTCTATGAGTTTTTTGGTGTTCAGCCGAATGATCGAAACCATTATTAATGGTGCTAAATAGACATTTGAATCATATTTTAGCATGATTTGATTGTTATTTTTATTTTTATCAAGAAATACAGCTCTTTTGCCGTTCTGGAACTTATACAGGTACTTTTGTACTAAAAAAGACATCTCCATGAATTTTTCGGTAGTCGACCGAGTGATCGAACTCTATTATCATCAACTTTTGACTTTTGAAATGAATTAAATCCATGTAATGAAGAGTAAAATGACATGAAATTATTTTTTTATAAATTCAGAAAATTTGCATACAAAAGTACAGATTCAATTTTTGCGTAAAATGCACTCCCATTGAGCTAAAAATCATTCAAAAGAGTTTGAAAATGCAAGAAATGCTAAAATTAACGTCTTTGACCCACTGTAACTCGAACATACTTGGTCAAAGACATTTGGAAAAATTTACAGACACTTATAAGAACCCTATATACATGTTAAAGTTGGTTAGGGAAAACTTTTTTGTCTTCGATTTCACAGCGAATCGCCCATATTTATATATATATATATATATATATATATATATATATATATATATATATATATATATATATATATATATATATATATATATATTTCATCCTTTTAGGACGGGAGACACCATGCTCTCCAAAATTCATTTCATCCTAAAAAATCGTGCTGGGTTGCAAATGAAAGCTTAGAACCTCTACTTTTTTTTACTAAGTGGTATATTTTTGAAATTTTCGTTATTCTAACCTCTCTGGCCGCAACAGCACGAAGATGTCATAGCGAGCAAGCAGTTCTCAAGTTTGACATATGTGTAGGTGGTTGAAAAATTATTAACGAAGCATTTTTGTATGTATTTCATAAAAATTCAAGAACAACGCCTATTCTTATGTATTTTGTTCCCCAGGACACGAATCTGTACTCATTTCTAATTCGTCACTGAAGTGTTCTTACCTAACCTCAAAAAAAAAATCAAAACGGCAGTTTTATGTATGTTTCAATCGTAAAGATGGTAAAAGTTTTAGAACAAAGCTCATTTAAAACAGGAATGTAAAATACATTATCTATTTTATTTTGTCTAATATAAAAGTTTCGTAAGAGTTGTAGCGTCAGAGTAATTTCTGATAAGTAACAAATGATTTTAAAACAATGACATCAAAGACCCGCTTATACCAAATTTGGTCTAAATCGGTTAATATTCAAAAAATTCTTCCGCCATCTTGGATCCGCCATTTTGAATTTTGCAAACCTTACCTCGGGTTTGTAATTAGCGACCTCGAAAACATCCGTATACAAAGTTTGGTGTAAATCGGTTGATTTTCAAAAAATTCGTCCGCCATCTTGGATCCGCCATCTTGAATTTTGCAAACCTGGCCACGGGTTTATAATCAGCGACCTCAAAAACCCTCATATACCAAATTTGGTGTAAATAGGTAGTTTTCAAACTTGTGTAGTATCACATTATTTTAATTTTTCCGTTCGACTCATGATATAATATTTACTTAAAATTATCGTCGCCTGGTGTTATATACCTAAACGCAAGAGAGTTGTTTCAGGAAGATGATAAATACAAGACTTGAAATTCGCTTTACTGTATTTGGTTACTGCGACTATTTATTTAATTTGATTTTGGTGCATATTTCTATCTCAGTTTTTTAAAAGTCCTTTCCAGGATAGTTGGAGAGCGAATTCATCGGCGTTTTTTTTCACCGTAGGTTTACTCTCCAATAGTCCTTTTTAGGATAATTGGTGAGCCAGTCTTTCGGTGCCTATTTCCATCTGCATTCTTTAACAGTCCTTTTCAGGATAGTTGGAGAGCGAATTCATCGGCATTTTTATTCAGGGCAATTCTTAAGACTTATTTTCAGAATAACTCTTAACAGTTATTTTCAGGATCACTCTCAACAGTTCTTCTAGAGCTTCTTTCAACAAGTTTTTCAGGGCGTTACGGGCATTTTTTTTAAATAGTTATTTTCAGAGCAAATACTTAATAAAAGTTCTTTTCAGAACTATTATCCAAAAACAGCTCTTTTTAGAACTAACACTCACAAACAGTACTTTTCAGTACTAGTACTTTCAAACAGTTCTTTGCCAGAATAGTACTTACTAACAGTTCTATTCAGAACTAATAGCCACAAGCAGTTGGTCTCTTAAGGGGTAACACCAGTCTTATATTTAAAAAAATCGATTTTTTCGGCTTTAACGATACTTTGAACTCTTAAAAATCATATCCAATTGGTTTTATACAGAAATAAAATTTGTAAGAGGTCCAATTCTCGATTTTGCCGCAACGCCTCGGAGCGCGCCGTGACGGCTGAATCAGCCACCACGGCGCGCTCTGATTTATCAATTATGTGGTACTCCTACCTGTCCAAATTCTATTGCTTATGGTCATTGTGGTTCCTCAGAAGTCCACCAGGGTGTACTAACACTGAATAGAAGTGTGTGTGTTTGTGTGTGAACTAGTACAGCTGCTAAACGACGCCGTGCAGACGCTTTATTTTCTTTCCGTACATTTTCGTTCAAATATTAATAACGTGTTTTGTTATTGTAAAAGTTTTCGAATAAACAATATGAGTTCGAGAAAAGTCGTGTATTGTGACAAAAAAACCGGCCAAGGAGGAAGGAGTAGTGCAAAAAGACCGAGAATATCAAATCGACGGCCGCAAAACCATTACGAGCTGGATAAGCCAAGCCTGGAGGTTTCGGTTACCGAATTCTGAATTTTGTAGCAGTGTTCTCCGCGATATCGCAAGCTCTTGTATGTAAAAAATGCAAATCCGATGTAACGTTCACCGAAACTGAAAAGCGAGGCTTGGGTTTCAAAATTATGATTTCCTGTAAAAACTGTGATCAGATCACTATTCCTAGTTGTCCATTTATTGAGAAAGGATATGATATTAATCGCAGAATTGTTATTATAAAGTTTTGCGCCTTCATGGATCTCCCGCGGCCAATTTTTCAATCGTTTTACGATACAGTTGTTAAGAAAATTGTCATTGAAGCAGAAGCTGTTTGTAAGCTCAGTATGAAAACTGCAGCTAAAAAAGAACGAGAAAAAACTGACGATCCAAATGGCATTACTGTATCTGGTGATGGTTCGTGGAGGATGCGTGGTTTTTCATCTCTTTACGGGTTTGTTTCACTTATTGGCTGGTATACTGGCAAAGTAGTCGATGTTTTGGTGAAATCTAAATATTACAAAGCTTGCGAATTTTGGAAAACCAAAACTGACACCATTGAGTTCCAGGAGTGGAGCCAAACACACAAAGATGAATGCCAAGCGAACCACGTCGGCTCCGCAGGAAAGATGGAAGTGGACGCCGTCATCGAAATGTTCCAGCGCTCAGAATCTTTGCACAATTTGAAGTACGCTAATTACGTGGGCGACGGAGATTCAAAAACCTTCAAAGGAATCATAGATTCTGAACACTACGAAAAGTTCACTGTAAAAAAAAAAGAATGTATCGATCATGTGCAGAGGCGGATGGGTTCTCGTCTCCGTAATTTGAAAAAACAAATAAAAGGACTTGGAGGAAAAGGCAAGCTTACTGGCAAGCTCATAGATGAGTTGGCAATTTATTATTGTTTAGCAATTCGTAGGAATCATGATTCTGAGAAGAAAATTCGCAATGAAATCTACGCAACGCTGGACCACAAATTGTCTACTGATGATCAACCGAGACACGAAAGATGTCCGCGCGGAGAAACTTCATGGTGCTCTTGGCAAAAGGCTCAAGCTACTGGAGAAGATTTTGTACATAAACCACCTCTCTCTGAAGAAGTTTATAAAGCGATTTCGCTAATTTATAGAGTTAAGCAGTGACGATCTACTTACGCGTTGCTTAGGCGGCTTCACACAAAATAACAACGAAAGTTTCAATGCGACTGTCTGGTCTATGGCTCAAAAATCTTTCTCTAGTGGCAAACACGTGCTCGATACCGCAGTATATATTGCTGCAGGTATCTACAATGATGGCCTTTCAAGTGTCATGAAGCTGATGCAACACTTGGGCTTGACAATCGGACCGAACTGCTAACAGATGATGCCAGAGGCCCGGATGTCCTTAAAATCAGCCAGGAAGTAAGAGGAGGAGTCAGACATTAATACAGATGGCCAAATGTACGGTGCAGACATCGCAGATTAGAGGTATACAAAAATTTCAAGGATTTAAATGCTCCGACAACTTTAAACGCGTTTTTCTCGAAACGGGTTTTTTCAAACTGGGCGCAGTCATAGCTTTAACACCATTGTATGGATCGACTTGCAATTTTTACAGTAGCTTCGTAAATATATTCTCCATCGAAGTACATAGCCGTTTTTTGATATTTTGAAAATTACTTGTTTTATTAACAATTTACTACTCTTTTTTCAGTCGAAAATTCATACGTTTTGTTCAGAAATGCTCAGTTTCTACAAAAATTGGAATAAAAAAACTCCTACGTACTTCGATAGCTATTAGTATGTAGCTTCAGAAAATTTTTGTTTTTTTGTTCCAGCTCTCACGGTTTTCGAGGAATTGGTGCGCTCACGGAGCACCTTCAAAAAAATCTTTTTCCGCAGATCTGCTGTAGCGCCGCCATTTTGTGTAAAAATCATAATAAAATTTTTTTTTTCATACATCAATATGTGTTAAATGAACCATCTAAATATGAATACTATTCATTTTCACATAATCCCAGAATAAATTGTCAAAATTAGGCCATTTTTTTCGGCTTCCATGGTGGTGTTATCCCTTAAACGAAATATTTTTTTCCATTAGTCACTCAATCTTAGCTTGTCATTTTCGATATGTCACAATCAAACTTGGTGCATGGTGATAGATGCTGCAATCCCTATAACCAGTTAGGTGTTTCTGGTCACAAGGGGAAAGATTTAAGGTTTCTCTCTAAACCTCTGAAACGATAGTTTCCCTCTTTTCCTACAAGTACTAAAATTTGTTGGAAATGCAGGCACCGTAATTGTAATGATATTAAGAGTATAGATTCTGAGTGATCTAAAAATGTACTGGACAATAGTCAAATTTATACTGATACGAACTCTTTGATTGATATAGGTATTGATTCCTCTAATCCTGATATTGCTCCACCACTTTTAACTGAGGCTGATGTTCAAAATTCATCTCAAAAAGGGAAATTGAATTGGAAGAAATGCTAAATGGATTAAAAGAAAAATTTGCAAGCTTATCAACTAAGCATTCACAAAAGTTATCCTGACAATTGCTCCAGAAACATGGTCTGTAAATAAAATTGCAAATGAATTCGGATGCAGTTGGCAGCTAACCCAGAAGTCTAAAAAACTTAGAGCTTTAAAAGGTATTCTAGAAACTACTATTGCAAAATCAGGTCGGGAATTGCCCGAAGATGTTGTAAGAAAAGTTATTGATTTTTACGAAGATGATGCGAATAGCAGAATAATGCCTGTCAAAAAATATGTTATTTCGGTGAAAACCTTAGAAGGTCGTTGTTTGATACAGAAGCGCCTTATGTGAATGGATTTAAAAGTACTTATATAACATACAAAGAAAATCATGCTGACTCTACTGTAAGCTTCAGCAAGTTTTCTCAGCTTCGTCCAAAACATTGTGTTCTTCCAGGTGCCAGTGGAACAGATTGCGTTTGGGTTTGCACGATACATAAGAATTGTGAATTATAATTGGATGCAATTAACATAAAAAAAGCTCACTAAAGATTCAACAAATCCAATAAATGACTATAAAGATTGTCTACAGGCAATTACTTGTAACCATCCCAACGATCAGTGTCTTTTAGGCAACTGTAGCAGATATCCAAGTGTTCTAAGTTTATTGCAATTCCTACAACAATTATTGGAAGAAAAAGCTATTCATCAAGTGCAATTCAGTGCCTGGACTGGGCCAGATCGATCGACGTTACTAACACAAATTCTTTCTACAGATGATTTCATTAATGAATTAGGCGATAAATTAGTTATTTTAAAACCTCATAGCTTCATAGCAAAACAACAGTCTCAGTTCTTCGAAGATAAAAAAAAAGAATCTTGTTGAAGGTGTAGTGCTAGCTTAGTTAGACTTTTCTGAAAATTACAAATACGAAGTTCAGGGGGCGTCACAGGCTTTTCACTTTAACAACACTCAATGTATCGTGTTTCCTGTGGTTTACTACTAGAAAAAAAAATTCGGTAATTCAACTCAAATCTTTAGTTTTATTATCAGACAGCACAAAGCACGACACAGCAGCTGTTTATACAGTGCAGAAAATGCTAGAAAATGCTAAACAGCAGTGCAGGCTGAATGGCACTGCCACGCGACTCTTCACGGCAAAGCAGCATCCGATGGTGTTGGAGCCTTAATCAAAAGGGAAGCTGCAAGAAGTAGTCTCTCGTATAAACCAGCTGATTCTATTCTATCTCCTCAAAAACTTCTTAAATGGGGTCCGAATCATTTTAAAACCATTGATACATTTTTTTACAGCAAAAAATAACATGACAAGATTGCTAAATGGCTCAAAAAAAGATTTCATGAGGCTCCAGCGGTTCCACAAATACAAAAGAGTCATAGCTTCACACCAAATAAGAAACATGAGCTACTAATTAAAAGTCAGTCTAATGCTACGACTGGCACACAACTTGTTTGTGAGACAAAATAAAATAGGTAACGTATTTAACATTTTTGTCTCAAAATCTTTACGAATGGGCTCAGTCCTCCTAATTCTTTTACTACCTCAATGATTAGAAACTACGTATAACGGCTGTTTTGGGATCTTTTTAAAGGTGAGGTAAAAATGCTTAAGTGACAAATCAGAAATGAGAACAGATACGTGTTCAGCGGAACAAAAAACATGAAAATAGACGTTGTTCCCAATTTTTTTACTACACATGCGACTAGAAACTACGTATAACTGCTATTTTGAGGGTGCTTTGGAGGTTATGTAGGAATGCTTTAATGATAAACCAGAAATAAGTACAGATACGTGTTAGCGCAACAAAATACATAAAAATAGGCGTTGTTTCAAATTTTTTCATAACAGCTGCGATTAGAAACTACGTATAACTGCTATTTTGCAGTGTTTTTATAGGTTATGTACAAACGCCTTAATGATGAACCAGAAATGAGTACAGATACGTGTTCAACGGCACAAAATACATAAGAATAGGCGTTGTTTACAATTGTGTCACAACATCCGTGATTAGAACCTATGTATACCTGCTATTTTGGGATGTTTTTGGAGGTTATGTAGGAATGCTTTAGCGATGAACCGAAAATAAGTATAAATACGTGTTCTGTGGAACAAAACACATAAGAACAAGCATTGTTCTTGCATTTTTATGACATCTGCGATTGGGAATTACGTAAATATGTGGTTTCGGGGTATTTTTTGAAATACATACAGAAAAGCTTTGTTAATAATTTTTCAACCACCTACACAAATGTCAAACTTGAGAACTGCTTGTTCGCTATGACGTCTTCGTGCTGTTGCGACCGGAGAGGTTAAAATAACGAAAATTTAAAAAAAAATACGCCACTTAGTAAAAAAAAGTATAGGTCTAAGCTTTCATTTTCACCCTAGCACGATTTTTTAGGATGAAATGAATTTTGGAGAGCATGGGGTCTCCCGTACAAAAAGACTGCCCCATATGTATATATAATACTTGATAGCCTGTTGCATACAATAGTTTTCCATCTACGGTAACTTACTCAATGGCGGGCAATTCTTGTAAGTTTTTAAAAAGTTATTTTTCTGAAGTTTCACATTCGAGCCATTCGAGACCAAGATGATGCTGTGCCAACCAGTTATATTGCTCCAAAATTTTATATTTCATCATTTTGATCTGGCAGCGAGGAGAAACAATCCAATGTGCCATAAATTCACGATCTAATGCGCATATAGCAACATCCTTTGGTATCAAACATGTTTTATGATCTTTAAAACACTGCACATCTATTATGATATCTATTTTCATATCTTCACAGTGTTCGATGACGAATGAACTTTGAGACATTCTTTTAATAAGATTATATGATGAATTTACTTTTGAATCGTAATCAGCAACCACAAAAACCCGTGTATACCAAATTTTGCCAATTATTATCATAATATACAATAAATTGAGTAAAGAATATAGTTTCTAGGAACTATATTCTTCGATATTTAGTTTTTTGAAATTCTGACTTTTGATTCGCAATCATCAACCCCGAAAACCCTAGTATGCCAAATTTTTCCAATTTTTATCAAAAGTTACATAAAATCGAGTAAACACTATAGCTACTGGCTCCGCCATTTTGCTTTTTGAGATTTTGACGTTTTATTCGTAATCAGCAACCCCGAAGATCCCTGCAGATCAAAATTTACCAACATTTATCAAAAAATATATTAAATTGAGTAAACACTATTAAGAAACACTAGTAAGAACACTAGTAAACACTAGTAAGAAACACCACTATATTTTTTTTAATTCTGACGTTTTATTCGTAATCAGCAACACCAAAAACTCCTGTAGACCAATTTTTTTTGATTGTTATCAAAATATATATTACATTGATGAAACGCTATAGTTACTGTAACGTACATTGATGTACGTTGTCGATCGGCGTGTCCCGTGACCGGCGAGAGGCGCACAGCGCGTTAATACAGCAAGTGCTTATCTCGCGCGAATCTTTACGCGTGAGATGAGCGTAAAGAAAGACGCGCACAGAGAGTAGTCGGGCTGCATCTATCAGACGACTAGAGTCGGGCAGTAAGAGCAGTCGCGAATAGAGAGACTTCTCTTTTTGTCCTAGTAGTACCAATAAACGATCATTCGGGCTAATTTTTGTCTATTTCTGGCGAAGATTCCAACTGGAAAGACGCGCACAGAGAGTAGTCGGGCTGCATCTATCAGACGACTCGAGTCGGGCAGTAAGAGCAGTCGCGAATAGAGACTTCTCTTTTTGTCCTAGTAGTACCAATAAACGATCATTCGGGCTAATTTTTGTCTATTTCTGGCGAAGATTCCAACTTCATCGAGACTCGACACTGAACTGTGACATAGAACACGCGACGAACCTCGCGCATCGAGTTATACCGCTCCGTAACACTGGCATCCCTTATGCGTTACTCGTATGTGGCACACGGACTGTTCGTTAAGTGAAAAAGTTATTCAAGATCGTAAAGGGTGGCTAAAAACCACCGAGTCAAATCAAAGAGAGAGGAAGGAAGGACATAAAGGAGTCTAAATGTTTTAGCGTTTCAAGTAGAGACAGGAAGAATGTATGATTGCCCGCTCGCAATCCTTTTTTTATCGCTTTTATGTAAGTACCTCTGCAAATAAAAATATATATTGTCCTCCATGAGGTTTATCGAGCTCTAAAATTTCCATTTATAAGAATAATTATAAGTGTAGCAATTGGACCTCCACGTGCGAGCGTTCCAACTCATTTTGCATTCTCTTTATCGAATAATAATTCTTGGCATTTCACTTCTATCCTTATTCTCCATCAGTATCTAAATATTGCGTTGCAAGAACAATGTCGTTGTCGAATTGTTTTGGACGCAAAAGCGAAAAAAATTAGCAGCCATCATCCCAAGTGCCGACTAGAAGCCCAAGTGAGTACAATTTGAGGGACGCCACGGATCATGTCTGTGCGGCCGATCTCTCATCGCGCGAAGTAAATGTAGTCGTCAGCCGCATGGCAGGTAACTTCGGACGTGTAAGCTGCGTAGCCGGGGGCTACAGTTGCACAATCTGCGTGGCCGGCAGCTACGAGAGTGTGAAACCACCCGTATGAGCAGTCCTCGGCAGGGTGGCCGACGTCCACGAGCACGACAGCCTCGGCAGCGTATGCATGCGATGATGTAATCGTGCGCAGATATGCGCTGGCGCAAGCGAATTTGCTGTAATTAGATCCCGATCAGTTTGCGGATAGAATAAACAATCTCAACCTCGAAATCTGTATGCAGAGCGCAACCAACGATAACCTTACAAACTCGCAACTACCGTCGACGCCATTTTTAGACCTTTATGAAAAGGAACGTGCCGCTAAGGGTAAAGCACCCATAAATACCTGCAGCACTGCAGCCGTTTTAAACAGTTTTCATGACGCTGCGCCTGCTCGCCCCAATACAAAAGACACAACAACCAATATGCTTTACACGACATTTCGCAACTTAATTTTCCAGAATACAACCCCCACACACATACTTCTCAGATCTCACATTCCAAATACTAACGCACAAAACTCAGCACAAAATAACACTGCACACAGATATTATATAACCTGGGTCACAAACAAAACACGACTTATATTTTAGAAGACTTACAAATTGATATAATTATTCCGGTGATCGTGCAAAACGGCGCGCAGCGTGGCCGCGCACCTGTGCTTCCTGCCACACATGTTCCTAAGCTGCGCGTTATGGGCCTTACTTTTACACATGCTTTGAACTCGATTTCGAGTTTTGATGGATACCTGGAAAAACTGAATCTCTTCTGCTTAGTCGTACACCAAATTAGGGCAAATTTTGAGCCTGATTTTGAATGTTACATTCCTTCAGTACTAGCGAGTAAACTATCGGGCAGCGTGGGAGAGACATTTGCGGCTCAGTTATTAAATTATGATACAGTAGAAAAGTTATTAGCCGATTTAATTTTGCAATACAGCAACGCGGTGTTAGCGGATAACATCTTGCCGCATATCAAAGTAATAAATCAATGACTGGGTGAAAAGCGGGCGATTATAGCTTAAGGGTGCAAAAATTGTTAAATCAACTGTCCATTATATTCGATTCAGAACCGGATCTTGAATGTGGCGATCGTGAATTACGAAAAGGAGGAGCAAATTTAAACGGGCTTCAACACTTCATGTTTGGTCTTATACCTCCTTTGGACCATCAAATGCGTAGCGCCCGAAAAACTTAAATGAGGCTATTAGAGTTGCGATCAATTTTGAACGCAAACAAAGCACTTACTAAAATTAATTTTTTGGCGTCTCAGCAACCTTCTGATACGCAAACATTTCAGCTGTCCGAGTTCGAGGACACAATAATTGAAAGAATGAAGAACATCAGGAACATAATTGTACACCTATGGAATATCAAAAATATGAAATTTTCGAGTTATTCCGTTTCTTCAAATATCAAGTGTCCTTTTCATAGTAAAAAAATTTTATTTAACATAAAATTATCTGTCTAATATGATATTGATTGAACATGATACATAGACAATTGTTTTTAATTTTTTGATTTTTTTTTTCTTATTTTTTACAGCTTTATCATTTTTTTTTGCCTTAATTTTAGTATTTTTCTTTTGTGTCTCAATGTTTTTTATTTTTAAGACGTTTTAGACTTTTTTTTCTTATGTTGCGTCGACGGTTCAGTTTTTTCATTACCTTTTCGTTTACTTGACGATTTTTTATAGATTTTTTAGAACCCGTTTGCTTTTCATTAGCATTTTTCGCTAGTGCCGACGAGGGCTTATTAGCCTCCACATCTTTCTCATGTTCTTTTTTTACGTCTTTCCAGGCGTCGTTTAGTTATACCGATGTATGTCGCCGGGCACTGTTTGCAATCAATTTTGTAAACCACATTAGGGTTATCAAGAGTATCGAGTCTATCTTTTCCTAGTCTAATCATATGGTTGAATTTGTTAATTGTTCTATTAATCGGAATAACATTAAACTTCCTAAGTTTTTTATTAATTTTGAAAGTGATATTTTTTATGAACGGGAGGACTATTTTTAGTTTCCTCATTAATAATCGTTTGTTGGCATTATTGAGATTAGAGATGTTATTACTAGAGTTGCTAATGTGATGCAAACGTTTTTTTACGTATTTATTAATAAACCGAAGAGGGAAATTATTATCTAAAAGATATGATTCTGCAATTTGTAGGTTATCTTTATGGAAACTGGGGTCTGACAAGTTGAAACACTTGTCAACCAAGTTATAAATGATTTTTGTTATTTTATATTTATGCTATTTTACATCTTTAATACAATTTTTCTTGTATGGTTATATTTATTAATTTTCTTTTTTACAATTGTTCACATTACATATTTGCACATTTACATATTTCTTATGCACGTCTCCTTCGATTTTTATACAATAATTTTAGTTGAGTCCTCAACTCCTAGTTCCGGATAGTATACTAGCGAGGAGGTATGTTTTACTTCTTCGTGTGTTACGAATGGATTTGCCGTGTCCCTCGCGAGAGGCTCCGAGCTGGCAGAGTGGGATCCGGAGCGCAGACGGGCATGGAGGTGTATGCGGCGCTAGTTGGGTGACGGACGTTCGGGGCTTCCCCGTTCGCCTTCCGTTTCTGATTCTCGCTGCCACCTCCTTGTATGTTATGTTGCTCTGTGGTCTGCGTGCGTTTGCTCTGCGAGCTGGGAGCCACACACCCCTCTCCAAAGTATAAATTTGGAGACTGCGAGGGAATCTTAATTTGCACTTAGTTGTCTCTGAATTCGCGACCATGTAACAGCTTGTATTTCGCGTGGCCGGTACGTACTACCGGCCTTCAAGGCCAATTCCTTCATTCGTGTGTTCTAATTGTTCCAGTAAGTTTTTTGTGATTTTTTTAATGTTGATTCTGCACGTAGAGTGAAATTAACTTTTTATAGATATTTAAATTTTATGTTCTTCATCGAATTATTTGGTTTTTTAGAGGTGCCATTACAGCATTAAATTATGCTGGCTCCACAGATCACGACGCTGTCCATGTTTTGTATTATTTAAGTTTATGGTAATTGTTTTAATTTATTATCTTTCGTTATTTTGTATGTTATGTACTTCGTTTTAGACAGTGTGAGGCATAGTTTGTAATTGTTTCGTTCTAATAGTTCTAATAATTTTTATTTATATGTTCTGTTTAGCCTTGATGAGGGGAGTAATATAAAAATCTCCTGAAATGTCGCATATATTTTTTATGTAAACGAATAAAGGATTATTCTGTGGGATCAATAGAGTCACATAATTTATTTATATCTTTTTTTACCTTTTTATGTAATTCAACGTTTTCTTTATGTAATTCGAAGTCTTCTCTGCAATGATCATTTGGATTATTAGCTAACTTTTGACTCCCTTCAGTACAAAAATCCTATGTATCAGTACGAGGTGCTTTATTAGAGTAAATACTACGTTCTCTAAACCATTGATTATACGTACTATATTCCATTTGTAAATCAGTGTTAGTCTGAGAAAAAAAGTACTCTTGAAAACTTCTGTAAATATCTTTAACTGTCAAGTTAGGATTATCAAAATACAATCGTTTAGAATCGTATAATCAGACTGACTATGCGGGATTTGAGTTAAATGTCTTAAAGCTAATTCATATGCGTAATCTGGAATTTTTTTAAGATTTTCATTTTTTCCGCGATAATTTGTCATATCCAGCATCGGTTTATTTAATCTTGACGTTACAAAAGTTATACGTCTCACCGTAATGTTAAATAAATTTAATATAAAAGTTTGACATACAGAAATATTTGTACTACCTATTTTTACGCAGTAAGCCCACGCACAATCTCTATTTTTTGTTTTTACATTTAAAAGTTTTGATTTCAGATTAACCTTTTCTACAAATTTGGTTGAAAACAAATCTTGCTTTTTCTTATCAGAAAATTTCCAAAACGACGTGTAGAGTTGTTTTTAATCCTTCTCAGATATTTTATGGAAACACTCTTTAAGACAGCATGCGTTATCAACTTCAAAACTTTTTGCCGGAATCTAGTAAATATATATATATATACTTTTAATTCAATTAAAATTTTGTATTCATAAATTTAAAAAAACATCGATATTTACCTTTGTTCTCTTCTTTCGTGAAATATATGACTTTCCAGCATTTTTTCTTTTCGTTCGCGTTGAATCTTAATGCATGTTTGCACTGTGTTTTCTTTTTTTTTTCCCTTATTAGTATGTCTTATAGCACATTTTTCCTCGGTTGAAAAGTGATCCGCAGATTGCGTATCGGAATCACTAGAAAAATCAGAACTTGAAATCTTAACTTCCATGTTCACTGTGTACCTTTCGATGTGCTACGTTTCAAATGAGGCGTCGCACTGATCGAAGCATGTAAGAAAACTGTGAAAGAGTCGAGAATTTCAAAGTTTATGTTTACTGCTGTTGTCTTAGTAGTCACCATCGCGCACGTCGATAAGGACGCGAGCGTGTTGTATACGTATATTTTGATGTGGGTTACGGCCACCTCTATGAGTTCAAAGAATATAAATCTATAAAAAATACCTTTCTAAAAAGTAAAATCTTGGCAAGTATAAGTTTCATTATTACCCACAATATAAATTAAAAGAAATATGTTATTACCAAAATAAGACGTTCAATTATGAATTTCATGAATACGCTACAATTAAAATAGTAAACTTAAACTAATATTCTATTTAAAAAATAATATAGTTTAAAATATTTCCATTTTTTACTAATTCTGATAATCTCAAATGAACGCTAAAGAAATTAATGAAATCGATTAATAAATTTGCAAGTATTGTATTTTTATTTGTATATCAATTTCCTTCTTTTATTAATTAGTATGAAGTATACAAATTATTTTAAAAATATTATAGTTTAAAATATTTCTATTTTTTACTAATTCCGATAATCTGAAATAAACGCTAAAGAAATTAATTAAATCGATTAATAAATTGGCAAGTATTATGTTTTTATTTGTAACTCAATGTCATTTTTTTATGAATTAGTATAAAGTATACAAATTAATAATACCTTTCAAATTTAATATTGTAAGACATTAAATTTGACATAAATACATGTTGATAAGAAATAGGTCAAAAAGTCGAACCTCAAACACTGATCTATAATACTCTCGCTACATTACACTCACGTTACATGTAGTGCGCATATGGAAATTCATTTCTATTATAGGTAAGCTAACTGATACTTTTTGAAATCAAGCCAATATAATATTACGGACAAACAGTTTATACCTTATCTAGGGCTCTGACTTGTTGCGATCGTTAATTGCTACGAACCTTAGGTAACTCGAGCACTGTTCGAGGTTATTTTTCCCAAACTCCAGCAATGTTCCAGGTTTAACTGTAGTTCAATATAAAATATAGTGCATTGACGGTCTCTTTAATTTCGACATATAACTATGAACATACTTGACGGACCCGTCGTCTCGAAGTTTACGGTGATCGTAGAATAGAAGGTAATATTACTAAGTAAAAGAAGTTAGCAAAATCATAGATTTTTTTTTTGAGGGCAAAGCCATCTAAGGCACACCCGACTGGGTCCGCACAGCCGGATAGTGTAGAATTAGGTGGGGATGCATCCACCGCGTGTATAATATAGGACGAAAAATAACATAAAAAAAACACGAGAAAACTACACATCCATTGCATCGCAAACCTACCCACTAAAACCTACCTCCCTTTCCTCTTCTGGTGGAACCCACCTTAAAACTGTTGCTCACATTACTTCAAGGTGGTGCCATTCTTGTGTCATCTTGACAAAACCGCTTCTACCTAGAGCTGGAATAAATCTAAAATTTCAGTTTGACCCGTTTCATTTATACGCGTATTCGAACCGGCGCATTAGCATAATCATAGATGCTGAAAACATATATGTATACAATTGTTTTATGCAATATGTGATGTGATATATATTTAATGAATAAGACAATATTAATAATGATGACGAACTCTTGAGATAAAAGCTAAAAGAAAGTATCATATGCAAGAAATAGTAAGTAGTTTATTATGTCACAAAACACAAACAGCGCTGTAATTTTGGATATTATTATAAGTTTTTTAAAGGGTACAAAAATATGTAATGTTTTATTATAAAAGAATAAAATAAATGAAATATAAAAATATTGAGTAATACACGTTGGATGTTTATGATCAAAAATTGATCTTAAACAAGGTAGGTAGTCCACCGATAGACTGCGAGACGACGGGTCCGTCAAGTATGTTCATAGTTATATGTCGAAATTAAAGAGATCGTCAATGCACTATATTTTATATTGAACTACAGTTAAACCTGGGACATTGCTGGAGTTTGGGAAAAATAACCTCGAACAGTGCTCGAGTTACCTAAGGTTCGTAGCAATTAACGATCGCAACAAGTCAGAGCCCTAGATAAGGTATAAACTGTTTGTCCGTAATATTATATTGGCTTGATTTCAAAAAGTATCAGTTAGCTTACCTATAATAGAAATGAATTTCCATATGCGCACTACATGTAACGTGAGTGTAATGTAGCGAGAGTATTATAGATCAGTGTTTGAGGTTCGACTTTTTGACCTATTTCTTATCAACATGTATTTATGTCAAATTTAATGTCTTACAATATTAAATTTGAAAGGTATTATTAATTTGTATACTTTATACTAATTCATAAAAAAATGACATTGAGTTACAAATAAAAACATAATACTTGCCAATTTATTAATCGATTTAATTAATTTCTTTAGCGTTTATTTCAGATTATCGGAATTAGTAAAAAATAGAAATATTTTAAACTATAATATTTTTAAAATAATTTGTATACTTCATACTAATTAATAAAAGAAGGAAATTGATATACAAATAAAAATACAATACTTGCCAATTTATTAATCGATTTCATTAATTTCTTTAACGTTCATTTGAGATTATCAGAATTAGTAAAAAATGGAAATATTTTAAACTATATTATTTTTTAAATAGAATATTAGTTTAAGTTTACTATTTTAATTGTAGCGTATTCATGAAATTCATAATTGAACGTCTTATTTTGGTAATAACATATTTCTTTTAATTTATATTGTGGGTAATAATGAAACTTATACTTGCCAAGATTTTACTTTTTAGAAAGGTATTTTTTTATAGATTTCACAACTTTTCCAGCGACGGAAATGTATTCTTACTATTCTCGAAAAAATAGAAATATTTTAAAAATAGAATATTAGTTTATGTTTACTATTTTAATTGTAGCGTATTTCTTTTAATTTATATTGTGGGTAATAACGAAACTTATACTTACCAAGATTTTACTTTTTAGATAGTTATGTGTTACTTTCAAATAAATAAATGTTTGTGTATAGGTAACTTGAAAGTTTCATTGACTCCATTTTCTTTTAAACTACTTGAAGTAATCTTTTGCAATTTTACCTAAACCATTATGTAGCCCTATTGATTATGAAAATTCATTTAAAATAAATTTAAATAAAATTCTTTCGAATATACCTTATAGTATTCTCATGTTTTATTTAGATATCAAGTTAACGCTGGGCGAAAATAGTCTTTTTAATGTAATAAAAACGTGAGCTTGCAAACATTTGATTAATTATAGTTTTATAATTTCATTAAAATGACCCTTCTGAGCCAGCGTTCACTTTAGATCTGGATAAAACATGAGTATATTATGTGTTACTTTCAAATAAATAAATATTTGTGTATGGGTAATTTGAAAGTTTGATTGACTCCATTTTCTTTTAAATTACTTGAAATAATCTTTTGCAATTTTACCTAAACCATTACATAGCCCTATTTGATTATGAAAATTCACTTAAAATAAATTTAAAAAAAATTCCTTTGAAAGAACCTTATAATATTCTCATGTTTTATTCAGATATCAAGTCAATGCTGAGTGAAAATAGTCTTTTTAATGTAATTATAAACCTGAGCTTGCAAACATTTGATTAATTATAGTTTTATAATTTCATTAAAATAACCCTTCTGAGCCAGCGTTGACTTTATATCTGGATAGAACATGAGTATATTATGTGTTACTTTCAAATAAATAAATGTTTGTGTATGGGTAACTTGAAAGTTTCATTGACTCCATTTTCTTTTAAACTACTTGAAGTAATCTTTTGCAATTTTACCTAAACCATTATGTAGCCTTATTTGATTATAAAAATTCACTTAAAATAAATTTAAAAAATTTTTTTTCGAAAGCATCTTATAATATTCTCATGTTTTATTCAGATATCAAGTCAACGCTGGGTGAAAAGAGTCTTTTTAATGTAATTATAAACCTGAGCTTGCAAACATTTGATTAATTATAGTTTTGTAATTTCATTAAAATGACCCTTCTGAGCCAGCATCGACTTTATATCTGGATAGAACATGAGTATGTTATATGTTACTTTCAAATAATCCTTTAAACACAAGAAGCACTTACACGAGTACAAAGATTTACAAAGACCCTCAACAATAACAAAAATTTGGGTTAAAAAACAGTACATCTATTGGAGTATTTAATATTTAACAGATGCTTTTGTGACGCAGCAACTTGATTAGAGAACTTGATTTGTATTCAAACTTCACTGGCTGTTTATTTTACCCTCAGAGTATAATTGCTTGAGATATCAAGAAACGACAGAATCTTAGCATTTGACCTTATACCTCGCTATAACAAGCAGTTTACAGTAAAATTGAGTAATATCCTTTAAACACAAGAAGCACTTACACTAGTACAAAGATTCACAAACACCCTTGTCAATAACAAAAATTTGTGTTAAAAAACAGTACACGATTGGAGTATTAAATATTTAACAGATGCTTCTGCGATACACCAACTTGATTGGAGAACTTGATTTGTATTATACTTACATCATGACAACATCAGAGCGGATATTCAATTACTGCATCCCCATGATTGTGTGGTATTTTTCTGGTGCATAGTGGCGTATGCCCTGTATGTTTATGATCAATCAGCAGATGACTTTGTATATCCCCGATGATTATTACATACAAGCACATAAATACTTGTTACTAAGAAGTAGCACACCACAAGTATAACAAAAATTTTATCTAATAATTCTTCGTTGAATGCAATTATCACAGCTAATTGCTGTATATGCATTTTAACAATGACTTTACCTATAAGCGTGGCACCAAAGAAATTCCAACCATATTTCTGAGCAAAACAACTTTACTTGATGACTTCATTATTTCAGTAATGCTCGTTTCATCTTGTTTATTCCTTGTGAGTTTCAAGGGGGCAACATACTCAAAGGCAGAGAAGACGTCCTTAATTGTTCCTTTTTGTGTACTATACTATTTATATATATATTCTACCTCTTCTTTTACTGGTCTTCTTTACTTGCAATGCTAGACATTCCCTGCTCTTTCTTTCCAAGTTCCTGACCCTCTTTAAATCCATACTTTGCCACGATTTTTGCTGCAACAGAAGACGTTGTGTATCCTTGATGATTTAGATTCTGTCAAGGAAATGGTCTCGGTACAACTTCTGGTGTAGCCTCCTGCAGAAATGGAGCGATGGTAATACCTTATCCAGTACTCCTGAATGTTGTGCGTTCTTCATCTCTTTCGACAGAATTCACTGTTAGTCTTTTTCTTTATCTTCTCTCTTACCATGTAAAACTGCAGCTTTTTCCAACTACACTTGGAATTTTCTTTATCTTCTCTCTTACCATGTAAAACTGCAGCTTTTTCCAACTACACTTGGGATTGCATTAATTTTATTCCACATGACCGTCTTGCCACTTTTTCGGACGTACGATATTTTTCGAAATCGTTATACAGAGATTTCCTCACGTAATAAAAACAAATCACGTAAAAACAACCCGTTTTATTTTAATAATACAAATGACACAAACGCGTCCTTCATCCTTCAACATTTGATTTTGATAATAGGTTAGAAGATTTTGTGGTTGTCGTCTGCACTGTCTGCAGGCACTATATATATATATATATATATATGGTCTGTATGTGTGTATATGTGTATTATACATATGATATGTGTATATTATATACATATGAGTAGAGAAAACGGAATTCACATATATATGATTAGAGAAAACGGAAATGCGGAGAACAAAATGAAAAGAAAAAATTTGAGCAAATATATTATGCTTTATATCTTTAATTAGATAAATCTTTTTTAACAGAAACTTTTTTTACGTGATAGACTAAATTATTATCTCTTAAAACAGTGTCAATAGACTGCACATAAGTCAATCAGTGTTTAGATATAGATATTTAAAGATTTTGAAGAGGTTAAAAAGGCACAATTAGACGTATAAAATGCGACGGTGCGCCCTTCGGCTTCGTATCGTACCGTGGGTACTTATACGTGCGGCGGGCGCTGCCGCGCCCCTTGATATTTATAAGAATAATAAAAAAACGGTATAACTCGATTTAATTCACTTTTTTTTTTTCGGTATAATTCGAATTATACCGGTATATAATTATACCGAATTATATTCGGTAGATCGCCTTTAAATAATCTACTTAAATATACATATATTACCATATAGTCAACATATAATGTGTATTAGATGTTGCCGATTCATATTCTGACATAAACTCAAAAGTGTATTAAATCGAGTTATACCGTCATTCGGCCCATCCCTTCAATTGTAAAAAAAATGCGCGATGCTTTAAAATTCAATTATTGCGACATATCAGGACATGAGAATATGAGTGGCTTTGCTCTTGAGGTAGCTGTAAGACCAAAACGCCAGCGCTTGAAAAACACTGATTATCGCAATGATAACAGAAATAATCGCGGGGCTCCAACAATAATCATAAATGGCGAATTAATTATAACAACTACAACAATAAAAACAATTATTATAATGGCAACAGGAGGTATTACCGCGACTATTTTGATAGAATAAAGACACAAGAAGATCGGATGATGCGGCTCCATGCGGAGCGAGTACGGAAAAAGATAAGAAAAGGCAGTCTTTAAACTCGCAGAGTGCCCTGCACAGTCCTCAGACGCCGAACAGGCTGGCTCGCCTGATAAGGGCGAACCTGTGCCACTCCGCACAGTTTGCATAAGATTCGCGAGCACTGGGTGGAAGCCGCCCGTTGTGATTTTGAAAAGTGTCGATTTAAAAAACGCAGAAATCAGCTTGCACGTAGATACGGGAGCAGAAATATCCGTTAATAAATTCAGTTCATTAAACGCGAATAAACATATCAAGATGATATTCTTGCAATCACAAAAGTTATTTCAGGTGAATGCCGGACGTCAGGGGAAGTTTTTGTGGTTGTTTATAGCCGTATAATGCAAAATGCATGTTGTCCCCGAAAGTTTTCCCATTGAAACAGAGAAAGTAGTCGATTGGAACATTGCTAAAAGGCACAGAGAGCGCATCGATGCAGCTCTGAATTTCTTAATTTTAGATTATATTTCGTGTCATTTGTGCAAGATGAATGTTTTTTATACCTCCAAAATCGCGTTATATAATTTATGCAAAAATTAAAAATATGGATCTGGAAGTACTATTTGGGAATTTTGTTGCACAAAATCGCAGTGGGGTATTATATGCTGTGTGCAATATAAATATTGGTGAGGAGCCGGCTATAGTGCAGGGCCCAGCAAGTTGATCTTATACCGTGCGATACCATGAAATTAAATGATACTTTTCATGGAGGATGACGAAAATTAATTGATAGACCACGTTCAAATTATGCAAGCAGAAGGGAAAAGTATTAACAATAAGCCAATGGATGTCGCGGATAGAAACTGGTTGCTTGAAAATTATTCCGACCTTCGCAAAGAGCGCGTTGACAAAATTATGAAATGTAATAATAACGAATTTATAAATAGTTAATAATAAATAAATAAATTATTTAAATAAATAAATAATGCAAAATTATTTAAACAATTTAATTTTGTTAGTATTCTAATATAAAGGAAAAAAATACTGAATAGCATAGATAGTTAATAAAGGAGAGAAAAGAAAGGAAATAGTTAATTAACTGAATTATTTATTAACCTTAATTAACAAATGGATATCTCAGGCCGAAATCATGATATTGAATACGAACAAATGTATATGTTAACACGTTTACATCTGGATCTGGGATGGCTCACGTGTATATGCGAAAAAGTAAGGTAGCGGTATTTATTTTATTTTCTGTGTATGCATTGCTGAATGTTGTATCATATTTTCGCGAACCTCGTGTATGAATCAGAGTGTTATGTTCGATTATAACGGGAATTGAATTGGTTTTTATGTACAGTATTCTCTATACTCGCAACAAAATATTCTATGAGTACACGCGCACACCCGAATTTTCCCAAGAATGTACACAATGAAATCGAAATTTTAATAATTTTGATCAGAAAGAGGACCTAGATGGAGTAGATCCAATAGTAGGCGGGCCACTAGAACGAAATCAAAGAGACGACGTATTAGACGAGCAAAATCGTAAAAACGATGAATTATTCAGGGAGAGTAACGTACTGAGTAACGTGTGATAGTCAACAACCTAGATCGAAATGGAAATGAGGATGGAAAAATTTAGTAGTAGAAAAATTCTCACGTCATTTTGACGAATCTGTACAGATGTTCATTATCTCGAGAGAGTAAGAACGGTCGATGCATTAATTAATCTCCATGTTAGATACTTTAGATCAAGTTGGTTCATTAAATTCAAGCTTTTCCTCAGGTCGGTTTGTTCATTTCCACGGCCAACATGAAAGAAACTCTCGATATAAAATGTCAGTCTTGCTAAGGGAACCAGATAACCAAAATTTCTCAGATATTTTCTGAGCTTCAACCCCAAAACCACACCGTTCTCAAGGTGACATGCCTTAAAACTACTCTAATTTTTGTCGTAAGGAAAGACCGTATAAGAAACAAATAGAGCCAGATATAGAGACTTCGTTTGAATCGGAAAACTGTTAAACGTTCTGCCGCAAGCCTCAGTAAATACATTCAAAAGAAAAAACATTATTTATGGCACAACGTATAATAGAAACGTTCCTAAAGAATTCCATTCTTATAATAGTTCGAAATTTCGAAAGCCCCAATACTTCGACACAGGTACCCAATCAAAAGTAAAATGCATAACAAGAAGTGAATCTAATTCTTGGTTCTATGCGAGATTTTCTTTTATCGAAACCAAACTCCAATTTAGTGGTGAGTAAATCGGAATCTATGAACTACCCAGAAATAGATATTTCTATTGAGGACGTTCCAATTCGAGCTTTAGTTGATACAGGAAGCAAACTTACTTGTGATTCAGATAACATCTTTGCAAAGTTCTCCGAAAATTGGAAAAGTTGCTTCATACTTCCATTGGTAGGCGTACAGGCAGTAGGTTTTACAGGAAAAAAAATCAGTCTCTTTGTAAAAACAATTCCGAGTAACCGTGAAAATTACAGATCTTTCGGCAGATTTTAACTTCTCAGTTGTCCCTAAGTTTATTCGAGAATGTATTTAAGATATAGATATATAAGATTATTTAAGAGCAATTATTGATGTAGGGAATAAGAATATCGCATTCGCACGTCCAAAAATGCAGAACACTGTAGTAATCCCTTTTGTATATGGCGAATTACATCAATCGGATAGAGAGGCAAGAAGTAACATTTTAAATATATATTTTCATCAGGTAGAACCGATTCTAATAAACAACCCTGTCGGTATTCAGGATGAAAACCTACAGGACTGGGAAACCGAGGTTAAGCTGGACTCAATTAATTTCGAAAGTAATAAAGATAAAGAAGTTCTTCGAAACCTAATAAGAAAATACAGGGAAATTTTACGTAAGAGGCCAGGATCATTTATATCTTATATATATATATATATATATCCTCTCTTAGGGGTTGTGGGACCTTGTCGGGTACCCTTAAGGGACGGTAGAGAGGCTTAACTCGTGGGCCAAGGGAGCTAAAGCTCGGACCTGCGGGGAATGCAAGGATGGGGGGACGGTCGTCTTCCTAATTCACTGGACTCTATAAACGGGTCTCGAGTGCGGCGGGTTGAGAATTGAGTACCTCGACGGGCGGGGTGGCGCGGGCGAGGGTCGACGAGAGTCGTAAAGCCGTTCTCGGATGGCCCGAGCCAGCAAGACCTTGCCCTAGGCGAGGTCGAACCTCACCTGGGATCTCTCTGCAGGACGGGGCTCTCTGGTCCGCTGAAGAGGAGCCAGGAAACCACCCTGGTGCCTGTTTGATGGAGTAGAGAAGCTCAGCTGACCCCGAGGAACGAAGGAACAACCCTCCAATTTCGGGCTTGGTGAGGCCCGTTTTTGGGTTTACTATCACCACCCTAAGCCAGGTGGTGTGAGCTTCCGTGCCCGTATTGGCTCTCTTGGCACCGGGGTTAGGATGGTGTCGCAAACGGAGCCTCGGGGACACCGGGCGACCTCCCCGAGTAAGCAGCCTTACCCCCGTAAGAGGCTCTGCGGGGGTGGACCGTCATACCTCATCACTCGTGGGATCAAAAATGTATTGTAACAGTGATAAAAACAAAAAAAATATAAAAATGATAGAAAAGGTGGCTGGGGAAACGGAAGACGGCAATATGGAGGTCGATGAGGGTCTTGAAGCCACATTGCCCCATTATTCCTCGAATCCGTCGCCAGTCATAGACCAGGGAGGAGCAGAGGCCGCATCTCAGGCTGTAACAGCCGGAGAGTTGGTGACCCAGAGCCCCCTGGTCCAATTCAATCCTAAAGAGGGCAGATCTGGACGGTCCCACAAAAGACTATGTGAGGCCGCCAGGAAGAGGCTCAGAAGAGAAAAGTTGGCCCATGAGGCCGCCAATTCTGGTGGCCCTGCAACTACGGGTAATGTTGGGGGGACGCCGAAGAGGCGGCCGGAGTCCACGGACACACCGCCATCGGCTTCCCGCCAAAAGAAAAAACCTAAGGGGGCGACTGATCGGGAGCCCTCGGCCGCCCACCCGGCTCCTCCCAGGAGGAGTTGGTTGGACGGGGGAGGGTTCTTGACGGATGCTCAGAGGGCCAACCCGTTGACAATCGTGGTGGTGGACGAAAAATATCCAGAAAGCCCGCTCACCCCGGAGATGTTCACACAGTTCCGGGGGGCGGTCAGGAAAGGGTATTTGGAATCGCCACCCCAGGATTGGCCTAAATTTGACAGCTCATTCTGCAAAGAAGGGTCTTTCATCATATTGGCTAGCAACCCAGAGGCGAAGAAGTGGTTAATTGAAAACTTACCCACTTTGGACTTACCCTGGGAGGGCCGCCAACTAAAAGTGGGAGGGATTGAGCTCCTCCAGGGCCAGGTAAAAGCCGTCGCATGGTTTCCAATGCCAATTGAGAAGCCAGAGACGATCCTGAAGATCCTGGACGGGTTCAATCCAACCCTTAAAACGAGCACATGGCGCGTAATCAGTGCCCCGATTGTAGAGGAAGGAGCCAGGCGAGAAGGGGATAAACAACTCCTGGTCCTGTCGGTTCCGGAATCACAGGCGGAGGCGCTGGCCGCCTTGGATGACAGGCCCTGGTACGACCTCGGACGTGCCACCTTTAAGGTGTCGCGTCGAAGGCCACAGGGGCCTGTAGGTAACAATGAGGAGAAGCAGCCGGTGATGTCGTAAAATGGCACCATCAAACCTTCCCATCATTCAAATTAACTTGCACCACAGTAAAGACGTCTCAGCTATAATGCTTAGGAGTATGACTAGAGTGCACACAGGCATCGCGCTAATCCAAGAACCTTGGGTTGTGAACGGTGCTATTAAAGGGTTAAGGAACTTTGTTTGTTGCAGGGATCCAGAGTCGAAGAGGCCCAGGACCTGCATACTGGTCAAAGGAACCAACGTGATACCACTACTCGACCTCAGCACAGGGGATCTGACGGTGATTTCTACTACGTTAGAGGGAGTAGGCAGGATAATACTCGCATCAGCCTACTTCCCGTATGATAACAATGACAACCCACCCAGGGAAGTCTGCAGATTAGTGGATTTCTGCACAGAACAGGACATTCCACTGATTTTAGGGTGCGATGCTAACTCCCATCATACGGTATGGGGGAGCACGGACATTAATGCGAGGGGAACCACACTTCTGAATTACTTGGTTGGCACAAACCTAGACATTCTGAACGTCGGTAACACTCCTACTTTTCGCAATGCAAACAGAGCCGAGGTGATTGATATAACCCTCTGCTCAAACAACATCACGCACTTGGTTAGAAACTGGAGAGTCAGGGACGAACCATCGTTATCTGACCACCTTCAGATAACCTATGAAGTGGGTAAGCCAGGGCGAGAGCAACCTAGATGGTTTCGCGACCCTAGGCTCACGCTCTGGAATGATTATAATATTGAATTGGAGGCCATTTTAAAGAAAGTACCAGTCGACATTAGGAACAGGGAAACTCTAGAAGAGGCAGCTCGAATCTTCACAAACGGTATCACTTTACCTTTCAGAGGAACTGCGACCTCAAAAGGACCAAAAACATAGGTGAAGTTACCTGATGGAGTAAAAAACTGGAAGCACTCAAGGAGAAAACGAAAAGACTCTTTAAGGCGGCCAGGAAAGCACACAGCATTACGCTGTGGAATACTTATAAAAAGGTAAGGGATGAATACAAATCCGCGATAAGGGAGGCACGCAAAAGAAGCTGGGCCACCTTCTGCGAGAACATCAATGGAGGCAAAGAGGCGGCAAGACTGGACAGAATTCTATCCAAGAATCCGGAAGCCATTCTGGGAACGCTGAAACTCCCTAACGGCAGACATGCCTCAACTGATGAGGAGACTCTCTCCCTCCTGATCCAGGCGCACTTCCCGGGATTCAGTAGAATCAAGGATGACGAAGGAAACCCTGACTCCGCGGAGCTCGGGGTTGGCTGCAGGAGGTCGTTCACCGATTTAGGTGAACGACGCCGACTGGCCAATAAAATCGTCACGCCGACCAGGGTCAGGTGGGCAGTAGGGTCTTTTAGTCCTTATAAGTCACCGGGACCCGATGGTATATATCCAGCCCTGCTACAAAGAGCGGAGGACGTTATCATCGGCCCACTTACACGATTAATAAGAGCGAACATTACACTTGGGTTTGTCCCGACCAAGTGGCGGGGCACAAGAGTGGTGTTCATACCGAAACCGGGTAAATGCGGATACACCTCCCCAAAAGACTTCCGCCCTATCAGCCTTACTTCATTCATACTCAAGACTGTAGAAAGGCTGATAGATAGATACATACGGGACACTGTCCTGGAAAAAGAACAGCTCCATAAAGACCAACACGCTTACAGGGCTGGGAGGTCAACAGAGACCGCACTTTTTAGCGCGATCTCGTTTATCAAAACACAGGTGGAAGCCAAAGGATATGCCATTAGTGCTCTGATGGACATAGAAGGGGCCTTCAACCACACATCAAGGGAGGTAATCAGAGAAGCCTTGAAAAGGCACAAGGTTCCCCCTTGCTTAATCGACTGGATCGATCACATGCTGAGTAGTAGACTTCTCGAAACCACCACGGGCGATACAACGCTACAAGGAAGGGTGGGGAAGGGGTGCCCACAAGGAGGCGTCCTATCTCCCCTTATCTGGTGTTTGGTGGTAAACGAGTTGTTGAAACAGCTCAGCGATATGGGGTGCAAAGTAATCGGCTACGCTGATGACATCAAAGTTATCATCCGTGGACCATTCCTGGACCCCCTTATGGGCATTATGCACAAAGCTTTAAAGCTTGTAGACGCCTGGTGCTCACATACGGGACTATCCGTCAATCCAGCAAAGACGGAAGTAGTAGTCTTCACCAGGAGATACAAGTGGAATAGACAATGCAATCTTTTACTGAGTGGACAGAAACTGACACTAAAGAACAAGGTAAAATACCTAGGTGTAATTCTGGATAGTAAACTATCATGGAAAGAGCACCTACAGTATGCTACCGGAAAACTCACAGCATGCCTGTGGCAACTGAGAAGGGCCGTAGGAACAAACTGGGGTTTGAGACCGGAAACAATCAAATGGATGTATGAGGCGGTCCTTAAGCCAAGACTCACCTATGCGGTCATAGTCTGGTGGAACAGAACTGCCCTATCAACAGCAAACATCATACTTGAAAGAACAAGAAGCTTGATTCTCAGGGCCATCTCCGGAGCGACTAGGACAACTCCTACTGCAGCTCTGGGGGTGATCCTGAATATTGAGCCTTTCAGACTGACCTTGGAGGCAGAGGCTGCAAAGGCCCTGCACAGAGTCAGTAGAGTACTCGGAGAGGAGAGTATTGGGAAATTCATAAGATATCCCAAGGGACTGGATGGAAGGGACGTCCTGAGGATGACCCTGGACACCACGAACACGCGCTTCCTCTTCGATAAGAAGTACAGAATCAGTCTATCATCCAAGAAAGACTGGGTGACAGGTAAAAGTAGCCTACCAAGCGGGAAAAATCTGTACTAAACAGACGGATCCAAGAGTATGGCAGGTACTGGAGCGGGCACATACTGTAGGCGGAACGGTAAGGGCACTATCGTACCCCATGGCCAGTACGCCACTGTCTTCCAAGCCGAGTTGGTAGCTATAACACGCTGTGCTGGGATGGTTGCAGAAGCCGTCTCAGAGGGACGGGTGTATATCTGCTCGGATAGCAAGAGCGCCCTACAGGCATTCAACAGTTATACAACTAAATCCAGATTAGTGTGGGAATGCTATGCAGCCCTCAATGATCTGGCAGGAACCTCAAAGGTCACGCTATTATGGATCCCAGGGCACAGCGGTATCAAGGGAAACATGATAGCAGATGACCTTGCTAAAACCGGAGCTAAAGAAAGCTTCATCGGCCCAGAACCAGCTATAGGCATCAGCAGCAGCCTAGTAAAAGACAAAATTACTGGGTGGGTAACTGCGGAGCATCAGCAGGTATGGAATAAAGAGGAACGTTGCAGGCAAGCGAAGGCATTCATCGTTCCCACAACAGCAAAAGACTGGACAAGAGTCATTCTTGGTCTCAGTAAAAGCAAAGCCAGGATCATCGTCCAAATACTCACGGGCCACGGTAATTTGAGGATGCACAGGCACAGGATGGGCTTAGAAAACAGCCCTGATTGTCGATACTGCTGCCTGGAGGAAGAGTCATCAGAATACCTCCTGTGCAGTTGCCCAGCGCTGTCTGAAAGTAGGCGCCGATTTCTGGGAGCCTACTTTCTGAAAGCCGAGGAGATAAGGGCCAGTGCTGCCCCCGGAATCTTTTCTTTCTGGGAGGCGGTAACATCAAGGTGGTAACTGGCATGACAAGGAGGGACGCCAAGGGAAACCATGCGTCTGGGGCTCCTACTGAGCCCAAACTCAGTTCATATAATAATAATAATAATAACATATATATATATATATATATATATATATATATATATATATATATATATATATATATATATATATATATATATATATATATATTTATATATATATGAGACATTCTTAGTCAACAAAGCCACCCCCTCTGTCCAAAAATCAGAGGCTCAAAAAAATTCGTGTCCGGGCCTAAAATTTAGCTTAATATATCTACTTTCCATTACTGAGTGGCCTTTTTGAAAAATTCAAAATGGTGGGCTGGTGCAGCTCTAACAATACACCGATATCACCACGGAATATTAATTATGTTCTTAAAACTTGAAGGGGCAAAGAAAAAATTAGTAAAAAGGTTATTTGCATGTATTTTTTCCCGCTGAACACGAATCCATCGTTAGTTTTGGTCTATGGGGCCACCTATCGTCCAGAACCTTAAAAAACAGTCAAAAAATGCAGTTTACGTGGCTGAGACTCGAAATAGTGATAAAAAAATTAGGGACAAAGCTTATTCGCATGTATTTTTTCCGCTGAATACGAATCCATCATTAGTTGTTGTCTCTGGGTCCAACTTTCGTCCATAACCTCAAAGAACAGTCAAACAATGCAGTTTTACGTGGCTGAGACTCGAAAAAGTGTTCAAAAAATTTGGGACAAAGCTTATTCGCATGTATTTTTTTCCGCTGAATACGAATCCACCGTTAGTTGTTGTCTCTGGGTCCACCTTTTGTCCATAACCCCAAAGAACAGTCAAACAATGCAGTTTTACGTGGCTGAGACTCGAAATAGTGGTAAAAAAATTAGGGACAAAGTTTATTCGCATTTTTTTCCCGCTGAATACGAATCCACCGTTAGTTTTGGTTTATGGGGCTACCTTTCGTCCGTAACCTCAAAGAACAGTAAAAAATGCAGTTTTACGTGGCTGAGACTGGAAATAGTGTACAAAAAAAGCTCATCATCATTCTTCGTTGGTTTTTAACAGAGGAATACAATGCTGTTCTCGGTTTTAACCTTGAATCAAAAGCTCATTTTCAAGGTCATTTCAAGAACAACTTATCAAAGACAAGGTCAAATTGTTTAAATTTGACACTATTTTAGCTATTATTTTGTCAGGAATGTCATGTTTATGATGATATTGCGTCCTTCTACAAGAAGCTTTGTAATAGTAAAATTTTCAATTTCATAAAAAACCGCGTTATAATCATGTTTTGAGGTTATGGAGTTTGAAAATCGTGTGTTTATAAAATCTTCATATGAATGTGTGTTTTATTGTTTAGTTGAGTATAGCTGAGTAAATCTTACTTATAGTGGAGTAAAACATACAGATTCTATATTTCAAACATTATATTATGCATATTGGAACGATAAACGATTTTAGAGAAGGTACGTGCCAATGCATCGTTAGCGGTATTTTCATTAAGATTATTCCAGATTCAAAAGAGTTATTCTTTTCTTAGAAGATTTTTGGATATTATTAGATTTTTCGTATTTTGCGCTATTTTGGTAATGGTTCTTAAAAAATCATTTTCTTTTTTTTTTGTTTATGAAGGATCAAATACTAAGCATTTTCTGCATAAAATTCTACTCCTCTGGTAGCATTAGAAAATCGTTTAATAACTACCGTTTTTGGTTGTTGAATAGTAAACGAGTGGTTTTTTAAAATTTCAGGTACTGCTAATGCCGTTCAGAATCTTTTATTTAAGTGTCGTGTTGATTTATCATGGTCTACCTTACTATAAATAAAAATTTGTATGTTTTCGAAATATTTGCTTGACCAATAAAAAAGGGCTTCTGGAGTCAAAATCGCTTCAGATGGTTTAGCTAGAAGACTTGCTCGGTAAGCCTCTCTTTTAAATATAACTTCTAAACCATCATATCCACTTTTACTGTGTGCTGTTACGCAATAATGCCATTCCGCTTCGATTCCAAAATCTTCTTTATGGTTGATGAGATTAGCGATCTGGAATCGGTTTTTGAAATGTTGCTTTGCACCATCTGTGACGTATATCAATTTTTTAACATTTTTAATAGTTTTTTTTATTTCTGGAATCAATTGCTTCTGAATTGTAAAGACGGCAGAAGTATCGTGTTTTAAACTATCTGAGAGGAAAATGGAACTTTTATGTTTTAATTTAGAGTTTTCTTTATAATAATAGATAATTGGGAATACTGTACATTGCTGATTGTTGAAGTGAAATGCTTGCAAAGCATCTTGAACTACATATGAATAATTCTCAGAAAAATCGAACATAACAAGTACTTCTCCTTTATTTAAATTCTGTTTTGTTGACAAAATAAATTGAGACTGCTGTTTTGCTATGAATGAATGCAGTTTAAGAGTCTGTAGCTTGTCACAAAATTCATTTACAAAGTCAGAAACTTCACTTGTAACTGTTTTCAAAGTCGTCCTAACAGTTGCTGTCCATACACTATATTGCACCGATCGATAAAGGCACTATTTAAAATTTCAAGTAATGTCATGGAAAAAAATGAAATATCTGGACATTTATGACATTGATCTAGGTAGCAATCGCACGTAGGTGTCTTGCACACAATTGATTTCAAACAATCATGATAATCACGAATTGGATTTTCAGTTTCTTTTGTTAAGCTGTTAATTTTAATTGCATCAAGCATCAATTTACAGTTCTGATGAATCGTACATACACATACTGAGTGAGTTCCTCTTGTTCCAGCCAAAATACAATGTTGCGGTCGGAGTTTTGCAAAAACACTGAAACTAACTTGATGATCTGAGTAAGTCTTTCTGAACAATGTATGCAGTTCTTTGAGAGCCATTAACAATACCGTTTTTGCACTTTAATACGCTCACCATCAACTTTAACTGAACACGTGTCTTTGACTCCTGGCATCATTCTACCAACAGTATCGTCATTATAGATATCATTAATTAATGTAATTGTAGCATTAGTCTTATACTCCAAGATTCTGGCGCAATAGTGAGGATTATGAGCTTCATGGGATCATTACCTTCCAAACTTGTGAATTTATCTTTTAATCCTTGCAGAAGTTCTTCCCAAGTAATTCAATTCAAGTAACCTGGTAGATGAAGCATCTTTTTCAGTATTTAAGGAAGTATTTGGACACTCAGTACCTTGGTCTGTCGAGGTATCATCACATTCCATACTACTGATATCATTGGAATCGTCTATATTCATACAGCTATCAGATCGATTCAATGAACGTTTTAATCTACAATCATTACATACCATAGCAGTTACTGGTAAATTAGGCTTCTCCTGCAGTAATGCTTTTGATATTGTTCTTAAATTTGAACCCTTATGATTAGGTACGCCTTCATGGTTATAAGGATTGATGCACCTATATGTACGGATTTTTTTTGACATGATATTAAAACTGCCCTTAAAAGGACTGTTGCGCAAGACCGGGAAGGAACTCCCTTGAACTGTTCTTACAAGGACTGTTGGAAAGTTGATTACTACAAATGATTCGAGAGCTTGACAAATATCCTGAAAAGGACTGTTGCGCAAGTCTGTACCCACCTGGAAGAAATTTCCTTCAACTCTCATAGTTTTCTCTAGAAATTAATGTCGAAATAGTAGTAACAAAATTTATTAATTAAGAAAATAAAAATTTTTGGTTTTCTGATTTTTTTCATTAACTAACAATAAAATTAATTTTTTTTTCATTGAATCATTATACTCTAAAAACACGAAAAATTTGTTCTCTCTAAAGTTTTTTTAATACTATCTCGATTAATATACAATGTTGAATTGCCTGTTTTTTTTATAAAGACCACTAGTTTGTGTTTTTTTTTAATAACCGGAATAAACAGGAGACTAATTAGGTTTGGTTAGCATTAAGTAATAAAAGGGTCCAAATACTTTAGGATTAGTTAGTTTTTTGTCGGCACCACTGAAGCATACAGCGCATACATGCCACGTGTGGTAGACATATTTAGACATTTCACATTGATGTAGAAGATAAGTCCATTTGTGGTGTAGGATGGCTACCGGTGATCGAGATGCGGTGTTCGAATCCAACCACAATGTTGCACCCTCTGCCTCCAACAGCTGGCAACTACCTCTTAACTATCCACCGGCACCACGTCTCAATTATCCACCGACACCACCTCTGCCAATTTCCACACAGCACAGTTTCGACAAACAATTATCCGATAAACCTATACCCACCTCTGCTGTCTCCATGAATAAGACCAGCGGAATCTCACATGGGACGTAAATCTAATTCACATGTGGAGGAAATAGTACGAAAGTGGCAGTTAAAGTTTGATGGAAAACGCGATCATAGCTCGGAAAAATTTATACTACGGGTAAATGAATGCAGAAAAGGAACGAGATGCCGAACTTATTGGAGGGATTTGCCTTACAATGATTTAAATTAGAGTGGCCGCGATGGGAAAATTGAATTCTTAACAGCTTTTCGCCGACGATTCGGAGGGCTTAACTTCCAGGTTCGAGCACGCAAGTAGTTCCTCCGTATTTACTAAGCAAGCTAATGAATATTGCCTATACGCACCTCTGCTCAAAATGCCACGATCAAATAAATAAATCAAAGGGATCAAATACAGTGGCTCGAAGACTTAGAAAGAAAAGGGAAGCGCCTTGAAGCTACAAAAAATTTGAGCCTCGCATGAACGCACCCCCTCCCCCCCCTCCTATTCCCGAAGAATCAATGTTCTCAGAACATGCCTACAGCGACAAGCAGACTAAATCTTCCGTCGTGGCGGTGAACGAAACCCATGTAAAAGTGGCAATGCCGGGAACTGAGCAAAAGAGGATCGGGAGAAACTTTAAAGGGCCAAATTCGCAGTCTTCAGCGATGGCATCGATACAAAATATTACTTCTGACAAGTCGCAAGCTTAGTCTTTATGGATGAACACAACATCTTCGGTCAAAGTAAATTACCAGCCGTCTATAAATACCCTACCACAAAATATACCTCCTCCCAGGGTTTAACACAACGGAGTACAAGCTGCGACTAAAGCAGTCGTATATTTCTGGTGTCAATCTCCAAATTATACAGTTCGAGGCTGTATAAATCCAAATTGTGTTGAGCGTCGGAAGATGAAAGGAAATGGCCCGGGAAGACGGCGCTCCGGGTTGACGTCATCCCCCACGAATACCGACCATTAAAAATCGCAAAAGTAAACTGCATGTGCGAATACTGTGTATCAATAAAAGACCGTACATATAATATACGATTATACTTACCTATAAAAATAGGAAACTTAACTTTTTGGCTTTATTTGACAGCGGATCTATTAATATTACGTATTTTGGTGAACGAACTTTCTATTCATTGCCTGAAGATAGGCAAAAATCCCATACCCCAGTAGTTCAATTTGTTAACGGTTCCTAATGGGCAGGTTGTCTTATACCTATCTCTAAGTTTTGAATAACGTCGCATACACGTCTGCTTACTGCCTTGTTTGGCGTATGATTGCATTCTAGGGATGAACTTTCTATTCGACTTTCAATTTATCGTCGACTGCGGAAGAAAATCTTGGTCTCACTCTACTTGCTCTTCGGAGAACTTTGCCACTATTTCTTGTTCCCAAGAGACCTGGGACTATGCGGCGGTTGGGAAAATTTCCACACATCCACGGCAACACATAGATCACGTGCTTGCTAGATTCTTGCCGTCGCCCTCCGAGAAACCAGAGGTAACAAATCTCACGGAACACGCGATTGGCGTACAGGGTTATCCTCCGATACATTGATTTCCGGAAGATCAATAAAATTGCTCATAAAGACGCGTACCATCTGCCTTATATAAATTCTATACTAGAAAAGTTAAGAAAAGCTCGATATATTTCCACGATAGATCTTAAAAATGTGTATCACCAAATACTGCTAGAAATTGTCAGTAAAGAAATTATGGCCTTTATAGTGTCTAACAAAGGGTTCTTGCATTTTAATGCTTTTCCGTACGGTCTGTTTAACACCCCTGACTCATTCCGAGGATTAATTGATAATTTAGTCTCCAGATATGGAGTCATACGTTTTTCATTTGAAGAACATCTTGATATAGTTGAAGAAATTTTGAAAAAACTTACTGAGGATGGTCTAACGGTTAAAAGAGAACAATGTGAATTTTGTCTCTTTTCTGTAAGGTATCAAGGATACAGAGTAGACGAGGAAGGCCTCAAACCAGACTCGGAAAAAATTGAACCAATTTTGAACTTCCCGACTCCGAAAAATATTAAACAACTACGCCGTTTATTAGGAATTACGTCTTGATATCGTCGTTTTATAGACAAATTTTCCGAGATGGTAGAGCCTCTCACTTGTCTACTCCATAAAAACACCCGTTTCATATGGGGAGAAGACCAAGAACGTGTTTTTCAGGCAATAAAAAAAGCTTTGACAACTGCACCAAAACTTGCTTATCCCCACGTAGAATTGCCATTCTCAATAAAATGAGATACCAGAACCACTAGTATCGGCTCTTACCACCAGCTAGTATGTAGCTTATTCTTCACGAGCCCTATATAAAGCAAAACGCAACTACAGTAACTGAGCGAAAATGCCTTGTCGTTATATGGTCGTAGTTGAACAACCATGGCAAATAGTAGTAGCAGACGTTATAGGATCGTTACCCATAACAAAAGCTAGATTTTCATACGTACTCGTATTCCAAAATTTGTAGACTCGCTGGACCGAAGTTGTGCCACTACGATGCACAAGTACAAAGGCAGTTACACAAGCGTTCGAAAAATATATCGTTCTCCGCTTCGGAGCTCTACACGTTTTACACACCGATAACGGGACCGAGTTCGTAAATCTCACTTTGACAGAGGTACTGAATCAATACGGAATTAAATACTCGACTACTCCTGCCTATCATCCACAGGCAAATTCTGTAGAAAGGGTGAACCGAGTGATTAAAACAATGATAATGTCATTCACATACGAATACCAATGGGATTGGGACGAACATCTGCCAAGTTTCGATTGACAGTGAATTCGGCCGTGCATTCGAACTCAAAAGTCATGCCAGTATTACTTAATTTCGGACGAGAACAGCGCACGCCTGAAAACACGCTGACATAATCCAATACGATTGAAATAATTCCAAATTCGCCGGATGATTGGGCAGACCGCATAGTACGCGTATCCGCACTGCGAGATGTAATAACAAAACACACTGAAGCGGCTTTCAACAAGTAGACAAAGTATTACGAAAAAAGACGGGAACGTTCCTTTGAAGTGGGGGTCAGAGTGTGGAGTCACACACACATTTTGTCTTCCGCAGCTAAAGGCATTAATGCTAGCTTAAGCGTTAAATTTACCCCAAAGTACTGGATAGCGGAACGTCTCGCAATTAATGTCTACCACCTAGCGAATGCCACTTGGAAAATCGTAGCGAAGGTGATCGTGCAGGACCAAAGCCACATGTTCGTACTACAGTGCCTAATAATTATCGCAGCATCGAGGCCCAAGACGCTCTCGCCGATCCCGAACTTGGAGCACGACTCCGACACCTCCACGAGCACGGTGACAATGATAGATGGGGTGTCGACGCCAACGATCGATCTTTAGAAGGCGATGCAACGTTGCCCCCGTCTGGAAAAATTCCGATGCCGTGGAAGGCTCACATGACCCTACAGACCACGCGGGAGATACCAGTACCTCCGAGGACAGACCCCAAGGTGCTAGCTCAAGCGACGAAGACGACGGAATCAACGCAACGTCGATTCCCAACGCCGCCACCAAATAAGCGGTCTCCCATCCAGTGGGTCTGCTGGAATTGCTAAAGCTACTCACATGAGTGTTCACAATGCCCAGAAATGACCAGACCCTTCTGCAGGCGATGCAGCTTCACGCCGCATATATATCTTCGCCGTGCTATATATCTTCGCACAGAGGGGTATCATCGACCGATGAACTCAATCCTTTCTTACAAAGACCGGGAAAGAAAGGAGAGGGTACCGTTGGCTGCTGCTGCCTCTCTAAAGAAAAAATTAATAACTTTGTATTTTTCTTTTTCATATGTATTTTTTTTTCTGCCTCTATAGAAGGCTATATAATTAATCACATTTTACATATTTTTTTCACATATATTTGGATTTTTCTGCCTCTTTAGGGGATTAAATAATAATCACCTAGAAGTTATTATATGCATTTTCTTAATTCTCTTGCATAATCTAACAAATAGTTTAAATTTATGTATGCATATAATTATATAAGATAAGACAACTATGGGTTTGCTCTCGGCAATATTAAAGTAGAGTAGTATAGAGATTTTTTTCCACTTTTGATATAAGACAACATGTTAACACATAAGTAAAATCACTAAAATAATTTGTGTAAATATACCTAAGCAACTACGCTAAAACCATCTTAGTAAATACATAATATTTGAATTTTAAAGAATATGCCTGTTCTTTAATAAGACCATTCAGAATGCTACGTAGAGAAGGCAACTTGGTCATATTTAAATTCGCATGAGTTACGGTTAAAATGAGTATTAATGTTTCGTGGAAACCCCCATGCCTCATCTAGGCGGGGGTCTCTAACCTTCTCTGCGTTACTCACGCGAGAGTATGAAATTAAGCCGATTGTAAGATAAAATCTTGCCATGACCAGGAGAGGAGTCACTCCACCTTTCGTTCTGAATTAAGAGTAGCGTTTAGAATAAATATTGCATAGGTTCGAAATTATTTTATAGACAAAATCATCTTTTTTTACGGCGGAAATCTGGCTCTATTCAACATCAAGAAGATATATTCATGCGTTTGTCGTTTTTCCTATAGGATGTATACATCTGCTCTTAGCTGAATTCTCAAGGGAGCGTGGCCTAACTACTCTTCGCAAGGGAGTTCGCACCACGATGGCAAGAAATTCATACGAATGTCGCGCGCTAGTATTCGAAGATTTTCTCGTAGCGCTTTCGCGGTAACAGCGCATCGACTCGTGGCGGTAAGCGCAAGATTGTCGTGTTTATTTTGCGCTGATTACTGTCATGCGAGTAATGCTTGAGTTCTTGCGTGAATAGCAACACATACACGTTGCTTAAAGTTCATCGCTCACGTCCATACTATAGCCGTAACAAATTTCTCTCCGTGTACTTCTTTAATTATTTTGATACATAAGAATAAGTGCTTTCAAAATAACAATAAAAGTAACGCAAAACTTTCACAATATAGTTTTAACATAAGCTGATTCACAATAGAGGCACTGATCCACAATAGGGTCCGTGACAGTAGTATCTTGCTAAAGAATATAATTTATAAATAATATTGAAATGGGTCCAATTTCGTTAAACCTGGAACGAAATATGTGTCCCACTATCGTATATCCCACTTAAAGTTAATAACTCGTAACCGAAAGCACTGGTTAGAGAGAATGCTTTAAAAAAAAACTTCCAATGCAACAATCTTGTTCAAATGATAGTCACCGGCTAAACTATCACATATAATTCAAATAATACTGTTACAATTGTAACTGCTAGCGCGAGCTTTTATGTATTATCCCCAGGATAATCTTAATATGCTTAGGCCATCGTCACCTATCGGTACGCAAACTACGTTATCAAACAATTAGTCAAGAATAACATTCCCAATGAAACAAAAAGAGGTGACGGTATATGTCAATTTGTAATTCGGCTCCGACTGCGAGAACATTTTTGTGAATTATTTCACACTTTTTATTGCATTTTTCGAAGTCGGTATTTTTTTTCAAAATTTTTTTTTATATCTATTCCCTCCATTGTTTTCAGACTAGAACAAGCTTCCATGATACTTTGCTCGCATCATTATAATAGTAAGACTTAAACACATTCTTCCTAAATTCTATTTCGAGTGAGCCAACAATAATTTCATTAGTTTATTTAATTAATTATTTCGTACAAGTAATGGGAATCATTCGTTATGGTGACTAACTTTTGATAACTTATCCTACGGAAATAAATTCTGGCGATGGTTTCATATTTATTCTTGAAATTTCGAAATTTGCATATCTTTGGCTCCAAAATTTGTCCTCTTCTGTTGGACAAATTTTGATCGATGTGAAAGATAGGACGTTAAATCTCTTCATGCATACCTTCTGGCAAGCAGGCATGGGCATCGTGGAGTAAGTAGAAGTGTTCCTCACACCCGGCTGTTGTGGATGAGACTGATGGCGTGGACTCGGACAGCCCTCCTGGAGTGAATTGTTGTCGTCATCGACACCTGAAGGCTGGTGGTAGGCCCTTTGCATTAGCAGGCTGGTAATGGAGATACAGCAGGCACTCAACAGGTGTGCGCTCCAGCCATAGATGGAGTAAATGGCGTAGCCATTTATGACGGCGTCTAAAATGGATTTAAAAACATGGAAGATCGCGATTATCATTAAAATACCTGTATATATAGAGCCGAATTTAATGAAACGATTGCACAAATTTGTGAAATGAGATGTCACGAATTCTTTGAGTTTATCCTCGTTGATCAAATTTTGACAATTTTATGACGAGATAACTTCACTAGTGCCTTCATAATAGCCTATTGCATTGGGTTCTCGTCCCCATTCTTGCAATTAATCGAATCTCGTCTTTCAGGAAAAGTTCCTGGTCCCCACGTGAAACGGGGATTTCCATGTAGCAACCCTCGGTAGGGCGTATTTTGCATGCGATCGCTTGGCATTGAATCAAGTGGATGGCCTCGCCTGCTGCGATGGCTGTGTAGCTGTGCTCCATCGTAATTTTAAGGCCGAAAACGCCCTATCTTGAGTGGACATTAGTTTTAGTTGACTACTTACGTGGTGCTTGACGTTAGTAATTTTTGTGTTGAAATATACGCTGAGGAGAATGTTCTCTGCGCCAATATTTTATCGAGTTGCAAATGAGTTTTCGGGCGCCCTCTTAAGGATGAAGAGCTTGGCGTGGTCCCTCCTAAGAAGGCAGCCATGGGTATCAAGGCGGTAGCCGTACAGCACTTCCTGGCCTCCTGTTGGCAGTCCGAAACGTATCGCCTTAGTTATATTCCCAAAGTATGCAGGATGATTAAGGCTCGAGTTACTCGAAATTTCACTTTTTAGGGCTCCAGAACTAGCAAAACGTTATCTTCTACTTTAATTTAGATATGGTTCAGTCGTTGATCGTAATAATCCTTAGAATTCTCCTTGGCTTTTATGAGATTCTCCCGCGCAAGAGATCTGATTTCTGATAAGCTTATCTTTAATCTAGCCAGGTTCTCCGCATAGGTGTCTGACAGACCCTCATCGACCTCGAAGGTTTCTGACGGCACCCTCACTATTCTCCCATACACAAATTCATAGGGAGTTAACTTAATTCCCTCGTGGACGCTAGTATTGTAGCTAAACGCCGCAAAGTTGTACCGTTGATCCCGCTGTTTTATGCCAACGGTATAATTCTGCATATTTCCTTAAGGGAATGATGCATTCGTTCACTCGATTTATTCCATTGAGGGCGAAAAGCAGTGGTCGCGCACGTTTGATTTAGCAGAGCTTAGCCACATTTTGCATAAGCATCCTGCATGGTAAGCATGTACTCGTTTCCATTTGGCATTTTATCGAGCGGCCCAATTATATCTATCGTGACCTTGTCAAAACTACAACCAGGTGTATCCGTTAATATCATTGGTCGTCTGGACCCTTTACTGGCAGTTTTATTCAACTAGCAATGGACACAACAGCCAATGCTTTCTGCGACTTGAGCCTTTTTATTAGGCCATAAATAATTATGTCTGAAACGTGTATAGGTTTTCGCTATGCCTTTATGTTCGTTGACCGGTGATTCGTGTACATCCTTAATTATACCGGCCCTATCATCATGTTCAAGCGCAATCACCTTGTTTATACAAATAATTATCTTCGTTTGACTGTCTACAAAATACGATTTAAGAATATTAGCGATGTTTGTCCATGATGGATCGTCGATATTGGAACTCTCAGAGATTCTTATTGATCTTAGATTCAAGTTGGTACAGACTCCCAATAGCGACTCTATGCATTCCCTAAAAATGTTTTGATCGGTCATATATCTCATGCTCTCTTTTATCGGTAACGCTATGAAGAAATGCTTTGCCTGGTGGAGTACCTTGCACCCGACGAGAGTAACGTCTGTCAATTCTGGCAATGTATCATGTGTTAATAAAAACATTGACCCGGAATACAAAGGTTGGTTTCTTATCGTAATAAAGTACGCCGTATTATCTTTGTCGTTCATCCCTTCTGGTTCGATTTCGTAATCTACGACCGGTGCATCAATTATCGCTAGGTTCGCTTACACTATGGGGACATTCCGGTCTCTCGTTATTTGACGGTTCGCATTTTCTTCGCTGCTTTCTAAACTGGTGCTCGGCTTTGCAATTAACCTGCTATTAATAGTCTCATGTCCAGTGAGATAATTCTATTTGACCGTGAATTTAAAGATGGCTCGATATCAACTGGGGAGGAAGGTTTATCAATAGCTGATTCGAAAGACCAACTAGCAAATCCCCCCGTTTCCGCCACAGTTGAGAGGGAAATGAGAGTTTTTGCTGGCTCCCGATCGCGCTCCGATAACTGATACTTATTTTTCGCGATCTTCTTGAAGGTCACGTTCATTCGTATGCACCCAGGTTAAATGTAATCCAGATATTCGGGAGTATACTCGTCTTCTCTCTCTATATGCGACAACCATCGAACATGAGTACGCTTGGTTGACCGATAAATGGTTTGGGTGGACTTACATAGGTAAAAATCACTCTTCATATTCCGGACAATCAAGATTTCCCTCTTGAGGCACAACACTGGATCATCACCCGAATAAAATTTTACGCCGTTTCCGGAAGGAGTCAACTGGCTCTTTGAGCTAGCAGTAGTGCGATCTAATCATTTACGGATGACCCCAGCCATGGGTATCAAGGCGGATTGCACTGAACCGTTCACATCATTAAGCCCTTGAGACGCAACCTTCGGGAGATTTATTTCCGAGGGGAGGGATTTGCAGGTTATCTTCTTCTCAGGAGTTTAGATAAGCTCCTCAGAAGAACATGAGGACCTCTCCTCCATTTTCCAAATAACGTTATTTATTTCAATCGACATATCCGGCGGATTTCGCGATAACGCGTCTCCAATCTTGTTAGTGCTGCCCTGGATGTACTATACCTCAAAAGCATACGCCGTCCTTAGTTTGAAATCCAATTTTTTTAACCGCGAGGTCGAACCTTAACGTCATGCAACCGGGTCAAAGGCTTGTGATCGGTTACAACGAAGAAATGTCGATCTAGCAGGCAGTACTTAAATTGCTCGATGGAATAAATCATAGCCAGGATCTCTTGCTCAATCGTGTTATAGTTGACTTCCGCCGCGTTCACGTATCGACTGGCGGAAGCCAAGGGTAGGTCCGCCACCCCTTTATTCCACTGGCTGAGCACCCCGCCGATAGCGTAATCCGAGGCATCTGAAGTAAAATAGAATTGCTTAGTAAAGTCTGGGTGCTGTAAAATAGGATCATTCAAAATGCATTTGAGCAAGGAATTGAAAGATTCTTCGTGGATAAACTTCCATTCAAGCGGCACATTTTTCTTAAGCAAATTTGTCAAGGGCTTCGCCTTGCGAGCGAATCCTTCGAAGAATCGGCGTTAATATCGGCATAACCCTAAAAACTGTCTAATATTTGTTCGTGTTCGTGGCGCGGAAAATCACATATGTTTTTAATCTTGTCCGGGTTTGGCTGAACCCCCTCTAATGATTTGTAAAGCTTACACTTTCCTGGGTTTAGCTTCAAATTTGTTTTACCCAAATTTTCCGCCAACTCCAAGAATTCTTCATCGTATTCGTCAAATATCTTTATTGCTAAAATGATGTTGTCGAAGCAAGCCTTCAACCCGCGTTTATGTTTTACGACTTTATTGATGGGTTCCTGGAAACTGGAGGGCAGTATCAAAGTCGAGGCTGTCAGCGCCTCATCTGGCAAGTGAAAAATATGCGGAATCTTTTTGATTAGTCTGTATAAACGCGTCTATTTCTCTTAGAATGCATTCCTTCAGCGGTAAAGTTTCCGTAGCATTTACATTGCGTACATCGTAGGTAGGACCATTTTCTACTATCGATCCCCAGTTAAAAAGCTCTGTATACTAATGTGAGTATAAACTCATTGTCGCTTAATTCCGTGATTTCCTGCAACTCGAGATAATCTGAGAGACCGAGCTCATTTTCGCTTACTACATTCATTCTCCGGGCATCACCCCTATCACCGCCTACCTTAAATTCGGAGAAATAATTTTATAATAAATAATTAAATCAAAATTGCACTATAGGTGACCTCGCAATTTCCTACACAAAGATTCGTTTCCTCAATATTTTCGGTTGACCCTCCAGCTAAACAACTCGTTACATTTGCATCGATCTGCTCTTCTGCGCGGTACCCCCCCCCCCCCCCCCCCCAGATCCTCAAGATCGGATGGTATGATTTGCACCTTGGCGGACTCTCCCGCCCATTCAGGCACCGGCTAAGGTATCTTGAAATGTTCCGGAATTTCTGGAATCTCCCGTTTGCTTCAATTCTCCACCCCACTATACACTGAGTCTAAGCTACTACTATTGTCTCGAGAAATATTATTATTTCTTCTAATAATAATTAGCTCTCGCAGAAGTCCGTTAATTCTACTGTCGCTGTCTGAACTTATTTTCTGACTCCCTTGCAGAATCTCTACGTTTACCTCCAGTGGAATCACTCTCGTCCCCTGAGATTCTAGGTTTATACAATTCTCTAATTTTATCGTATTCTGATTCTTCATACATTATCAGATCATAAATTTCAACTTTTTTGTCTTTATCCCCCACGTTCTCTACGACTAGATCTACGTATCCAGAGTGATTTTCCGTAATTATATCACCCCCTCTAATTCCTGGTTCAAGAAAGCTAATGGTTCAGTATATCCCCTCCCATCTGAGAAATTAGTCGCGAGCTTGAATCTGATCTTTGCGCAAGTTTTAGCAGGAATCGAGTTGCAACGATTAAAATTAATAAAGGGAAGTTTTATTCCTTCGAAATTCAATACCCTATCCTTAAAATCGACGAATGCTCCCCGATCGTAGCTAATCTCGACCCCAAAAGCATATATGCGTTTATTGGGCAATTTCTGCACCAAATTTAATCACTATAAATTCCGTTGAATTACAGTAGACATTTATTTTACATGTTCCAAGAGATTGGATATCAAAACCCGATATCCACCTTAAAATGAGGTTATTTCCCACATACGCCAAAACGTCACCGTCCAACTCCGGTATACGGACGAGATTTGGCTGCGCCTCCGAATCCACCGTGGCTTCGCAAGTTAACCGGTGCAGTTCATCAGCCTATACATTGACGAATGGATTTGTGCTATCGTGATTGAGTCTGGTGACGTACATGATCGCTCCTCGATCATGTTTACGAGGAGGACTGTTGGTCTCTCCACGCGAGTCGCTCCTTAACCCACGCGTTCAGGTCGTTTGCCGAAGATCATTGCCTCTGAGCCTGCTGCTGCTTATATGCTTGGTAGTCACGGAGCATATGACCTGACATGTTGCAAAGTTACACATGTACGTACTGCAATCGTACCTTTTCCCACAGTCGCGATTTCCCTAACTCACATAGTTATTATTATTATAGTTTCCGAGATAACCGTATCTATTACCTATTATTATTATTATATCCGCCCTCCTTGGCATAGTTAGTATAATTATTACTATACTTTTCGACCCATAATCGTTAGATTCGCGCTGCTTATATGAGTTATCGTTATTCGACCCTTCACCTGCATTTTGTTTACAAGAACTATCACCCGACATGCTGCAGTTATAATACGAAATACCGTGTTTCTGGTAATCCCGCTCCATATGCCTTGACTTAAGCTTAAACCCCGCGGGTTTCGTAACAAATTTCGAAATTCTCTAGTTAGACGTCAAACCTCTTTCGGTTCACGATAGCAGTTCCGATTTCCAAGACTCTCGCTATGTATAAATATCATATTAATCAGCAATCACGAAAACTCTTGTATAGAAAATATAACGAATTTTTTGAAATTTTTATTGAAATATGCATAAGATTGAGTACACTATAGTTAATGGCTTCACCATTTTATTTTTTGACATTCTGACTTTTAATACGTAATCAGCGACCCTGAAAAGTTTACCATATTTTACCAACTTTTATCGATTTATGCTTAAAATCGAGTAAGAACTATAGTTATTGGCGTCGCTACGTTGTTTTTCGAAATTCTAGTTTTTTATTCTAAATCAGCTTCCCCAAAAACCTCTGTAGACCAAATTTACCAAACATTATCGATTTATGCTTGAAATATAGTATCCATATAGTTACTTACTCCACTACTTTGTTTAGTTCAATTCTGACTTTCGATACGTAATTGGCGAACCCGAAACCCTTGTACTGGCCAATGATTCTCAATGACCCTGGAAAAAGAAAACACTAGCGAAGAACAGAACAACAGCACGATTTCATATTTTATTTTAAGGGCCCTCGTGTGCGCTGTTTAACAGTCCGAAGAGCGATGGCGCCCACCGGATTGGTGTTATTTGGCATCGTAGCAAATTTACCCCGGACGCGGTGACTAATTTATATTCATCTTCTAGATGCTTTAACCAATATTCGTTTCTCCACCTTAACTCAATAATTTCACACGTGCCATGGAATATCGGCGCCAGCCTCTGTCGCTGGGTATTTCTTCTCATTACCCACTCTCCAATGATAAACAGGTTCTGCATCTGAAACAGAAGCTCAGGTTATTCATGCTCGTTATGACAATATATGGACAGGTTTAGGTTGGTGCGGGATGATTTCGCGGGGGAATATACCTTTGAACTCCGAAACATGGGCTTTATCGTTCTTGCTCTCATCCATAGTCTCTAGCCCGTAAACCGTTGGGAACGTAATCTTGATTACCGTGAATGGTCCGTCATATTTTGAAGTCAGTTTAGCAGAGAACGTCTGGGCCGCATTTGACAGAACATTCACCCTCCTGATTACTCGATCCCCTATGATAAACGTCAAATTACGTTTCCCCTTGTATTGCTTCATCTGTTTCTCCGAGCCTGATCAATATGCCTAATCACTAGATCTCGTAGTGCATCTAGGCGCTTAACTGGATTCACCCATACTGCGGGGTCTAACTGCAATTGACTCCTAGTCTCGACCCCCCTCCACAGACTCTTGACCGGTGTAGGATACCGTCCATTGTTCAGGGAAGTCGATGATACCTTAGTACTTGATTGCATGGTGGTGTTAACGGTGTGTCTGAACTCTTGGACGTGTTGATCCCAATGTCTGTGCTCAATTCCTACGAAAGTGGCTAAAATCGTTTTCAAGGTCCAGTTACTTCTCTCAATTGGATTGGTTAAAGGATGATGAGGTGGCGTGGTTCCATGCTTCACCCCATACTCCTCCAGTGTCGTATTCAGGTGTTTGTTATCGAACTCTTTACCATTATCTCCTACCAGATAATTTGAAGTCTCGCACCTGAACAAAATGAGCTCCTCGAGCACATTTACTGCTGCTTTTCCGTCCGCTTTCCGAAGTTTTTTCATCTCGATCCATCTAGTGTACAGGTCTTGCAATAACAGGATGTACTTGTATTGTTATTTACTGTTCGGAAATTCCATCATGGCGGTTGCTACAACTGCCCATGGCCTCTCGACGATCCTCTGGCTCATGAGTCCTTGTGGCCCAGTCTGAGAAATTTTGTATCTATGACACTCATCACACTTTTGTAGGAACTCCTGAACGTCGTTCCACACCACAGGCCAATAATATTCGCGTATGACCCGATCGTATGTTATCTATACTCCTACATGACCCGATAAAGCCTCTCGACATGCGTCCTCGATAACTCGACACTGTTTTTCCCATAGGACCACTAGCCTCCACTTCTCGATGCGTGTTTGAGTCCAGCAGTGGGTCGCTGCGGAATCTATACAGAATGTTCTCTTCCACTATTCAGTTTTTAAATTTCTTCGGAAATTTTTGTACGTCTTCTAGCCATTATATGTACCACACATCCTCAATTTCATAGAACGCTGACACTTCATTATTCTCCATCTTGAATCCTCTGGACAGCGTTTCTGGCACATAGTGTCTGGCCTTTTGCGATGTAAGATCATGAAATCCCACTGTTGCATCTCCCCAGCCCATTTCGCGAGTCTTTCTGTGGGATTTATCAGGTTCCTAAGCAATTGCAGTGCCGTGTGGTCCGTAATAGCCGTGAACTAATATCCTTCTGGGTACGGTCTGAGTTTCTCAATAGCCCACAAAAGGGCTAGGTACTTCCTCTCCGTTGTGTAGATTCTCTCTATGGGTGTCAGCATTCGACTTACGTAGACGATGGGGTGCTCTCCGTCGTCGATTTCCTAGGTCAACACGGTCCCCAACCAAAATTTCGACCCGTCACTTTGGACCGTAAACCTTCTCTCGAAATCTGGCCTCGCCAGCACTAAGGCTTAAGTCGGGGCTAATTTTCAACTCTCGAAGGACTCTTGCTGCTCGTCTCCGCACTCCCAAGCTTGACTCTTACGTAGTAGTTTAAGTAAGGGGATATTTATCTCTGAATTGTTCTCAATGAATCTGGCGTATCATCCAACCATTCCCAGAAATCGTCTCAGTTGTTTCTTATTTTTGGGCTTTGTATACTAGATTACTTTAGGTATTCTCTCCCGATCTGCTCTCAGTTTCTCCTGGTCCAACAAATAACCCAAATACAGCACTCTCGGTCATCCAAATTCACATTTGTCTTGATTCACCGTCCATCCAGCTTCCTTTAACTTCCGTAACACGATCTCCAACCACTTTAAATGGTTCTCGAATATCTCCTTAGCGATGATTGTATCATCTAAATACCCAAGAATGAACGGCTCGAACTCTGACCAAATAACGCATCGATTAACCTATTGAAGGTCATTGGTGCGTCCGTCAGGCCAAAGGACAACCTAGTGAATTACCACAATCCCGAACCCTGTAATGTAAAGGTCGTATACCTCTTACTCGATTTTTCCATGGGAATCTGAAAGTAAGCCTACTTTAAGTCAGTTTTGCAGATGAATTTCACTTTCGTCAGCTTATCCAGTATGGAATCGATGCTAGGTATGGGGTATGCATGTTTCCTGGTCCGCTTATTTAAGTCTCGAAAATCGATACAAAATCTATTGCTACCATCTGGTTCTTTAATAATCACTGGACCACTACACCAATCACTCGCCGATCTCTCGATGATTCCGTATTTGTACATCTTATCGACCTGCTCTTTGGCCACGTGCCACATCTTCGGTGACATTCATTTAGGACTATGCTTCACTGGCTACGTACCTTCTACTTCTATGCAATGCTCCGTTAGATTGGTGCTGTCGAGCGATTCTGGGAATTGCTCAGGAAGCCACCTTTTTATCACAATCTTGGGTCTTTGCTGTTCGCTCAGCGTCAGCTCAGAGATACCTGCGCATTCAGCGTACAACTCGACTGCCTCTCCACCATCACCATTATGGAATGGATGCCACTCACCATCAGGAATTCTCCATAGCGTCAGCTTCATCATCAACTCGATATCAAAATCTCTGCAAACATCTATCCGTAATACTATCTCATGAACAGGATTCTGGATGATTTTCAACGATAGATCTCCTATTTTACAATCCACATTGAGTTTGACCTTGACACAACCTAACAGTTTAGACAAGTCTCTCGTAATACTTCTGACATACATTACTGTCTTGCTACGTGTGTCTCAAGATTATTGCTTTTTGCTCTTCCGCTCTCGATTTCAACGCTTTCACCCTTTATCTCGAGAACTCTTCACAGACGGGTTATGGCATATTCTCTACTGCAAAAATATATTTCGATTCCTCAAGTTCTTCACTCCACTTTCGTTCCATCACTCTCGTCTCAGGCATCGTTACTCGACGTGATTGCAATGGGGATTACTTGTCACTCCATTCAGTGTCTCCTGCCTGCATTTCATCTTCTTCAGAATTGCTCTCTGACAACATGTCGCAGAGTGATCTCCTCTTGCTCTCCGTTGATCTGGCCTGGGATGTCTGCAACTGGGATTGCGTCGCACCCACCTCCTGCCATTCTAAGTCTACTACCACATAGCTATCCTCCGATGATCTAGCTTTACCCACTCTCGACTGATTCTTCTCCGATGGTCTCGATCGAAGACTGCTTCTCTCTCTCCTCTTTCACTCGCTCCACTTCCTGTGTTTTAACCACCGGTACACTTGATCCACGATAACGGAGTTCCAAGCATTGTACAGGGGGTAGGTCTGCTTCCCCGTTATCCTATTTGCCAAATTGTTACGGTGTGCTACGTAAAGTGCATTGGTCATTCTAAAAGCATGACAACCACTCTTCCGCATACAACACAAAAAGTTTTGTTTAGTCCCGTTACCTGGACAGGATGCTCAGTCCTCCGGTGACCTAATTGGTTACATCCATAACATCTCCTTTCTGGAATTCCGCCGCTCTATGGCCTACTCCCCTGCACTCGAAGCAGGGGCCATTAAAGGGTCGATTTCCCTGATTCCTCGGTAGGGAAGTTCCCGTCGCTTGGCCGCCTCCTATTCTATCCATAGCTGCTGTTTCGTAATTCGAGACCCTTGTCTAGGACTGGTTGTTTTGCCCTCTGGCTTTACCTCCCTGCTGATTCCAATGCGAGTTGTTGTTTCTCTGCCAATTTTGATTTATACCTCGTGCGTTCCCTTGGTTATGCCGGTTTTGCTGGCGGTTATTTACATTCTTGTTATCTTCTTGCGTTCCTTGTGCGTAATTGTTCGATACTGGATCTACAATCTGTGCTTATGGTGCTATCTGCATTGCTACGTGTACTACTTCCTGCTGATTTCTTCTTGAAGCTGGGCCGTTCTTCCTCGGCAGCTGCCACTTCATTCAATTTCTTCTCACTACCTGCTGTACATATGCTGATCCTTTAATTTTCAACTACTCTTTTGGCGGTCGTGGTTCCCAACGGTTATTTAACTCTTTATGTCTTTCAAACTCTCGGTCATAGTGCTCGATATCCTTGTCCGTTATATTGAACTCCTTGTCCGTTAATCCATCATATAATTTCTATATTCCGACTTGATTTTCTCCTATGAAGTATCCACTTGTTCTGTCATTGATGACGGCCGTTTAAAATGGCTGACGATTAATTTGAAACAGGATATGAAGTTCGGTATTTTCTCCTGAGGCCCTTCAGTTTGTTTCTGCATATCACTTTCCGCATCATTTTGCTCAATTATTCCGACGTATTGATTCTTGAACGCTCTTTTAAATTCTCTCCACTACTCGATCTTCCGACAAATGGTTCGAAATCAAGTACTGGCTGACTTAGTTATCACGCATGGCAGTGCTGCCTTCACTTGATCTAGGAATTGCTCTGCAGTGTCCTTTTCCTCTCCCGAGAATTTTGAGCACCACGTCTGTAACGTTTTAATAAGTTGAGCGTTTGCTGGATCCGCTTCACGATGCCGACCTCCGTATCTCCTATGATCGTACCTCCTGTCTGGATCGTAACTCCTATCAGATTCTTTGATGTTACCCCTGTCTCGACGATGGTCTCACCGATGCTTGTTATCATCCCGTCGCATGCCATAATCTTCTTCTAAACTACTGCAGACTTCCCTTCTATTCGTTCGCCTATTAATTTTGCTTCTGCTGGTATCTCTCAAACTGCTGCGATGGTCTTTGCTTCTACGACTATCTCTCGAGACACTTTTATGACTTCTGTGGTGTCTCCATCTATCAACGTCATCCGCACTATCATAGTTGTTGCTCCTGGATGTCCTGCGGCTTGTACCGTGCCGAGATAACTCGCTTTGGCTCTCCCTTTGCACGGGCTTTCAAGATATATCTCTGTCCCTAGGTGGACTTCTACTTCTCCAGCCCTTGGTTTCGAATGAGAGCTCTCTTGTGTCGTATTCGTTCCTTTTTTTGATTCTACTTCAATCCGATTATTAGAATGGTTACTTCTCTCCTCCTGCGTAATTGATCTGTTGTTTACGATCTTTTCCTGGGGATGCACTGAAGCTCTACACTCCACTAATTGGTGATCTCAGCTCCCACCTTGCATCGTTCCCCCTTGCTTTCAACGCATTACTATCCTCTTCATCCCATAATTCGATCGCAGGTAGTAGTGGCAGTCTTCGTCTGGGCCTCTGTCGGCTCGATGATTCCTGCAAATTCAGATTCCCATATACCACTTCCAGCTGCTCTAATAAGGTCCATATTGCAAGATACTTGGTCGGCAAGTATTTCTTTATCGAACCTCTCAAATTGTTGGTACGGATGTTGGTACAGGTATTGCAGCTGGCTCATCCACTCTTGTTGACGATATCCATCGTGTTACTGGTCACTGTTTCGTTCTGACTATTCGTGTGTGACCGTTGTTTGAACCGTTCATTATGTTCATTCTCTTCTTTTGACCACTCTACTGCTGGTGGTGCTTATACTGTCCCTCTTGCTTCTACCTCTGCTCCATCTACCTTTCGGTACCACGGTACATTCTTCAATTTTCCCGTGCCGATGAGTCCTGCCCTAAACAGTCTCTCTTGGCGCACGTAAGCACTACCTGTAGTGCAGCGCTGCAGTTCACTCAGTCTAGTTATCAGTTCCTCTACCTCAATTCTCTACATGTCCCTATTATTTTCCTCATTCTTGCTGTGTATCCTTCCATCTTCGTTTGTCTCGATTACGTTTCCAAAAAAACGAAAAGGGTAATGGAACTGTTCGAATCGTCAAAGAGTACTAATTTAGGGTTCTGGCACAAAAAATTATTGACAGGTTCTTGACACACAGATTGAAAATTAATCAATATTAAGGGGGTACACACCTTTAAAATACAAAAACAGAAAAACATTGAATATATGTCAGTTTATTTCAATATAACCAATCTTTATTGCACTTAAAGTATACATATTTATCTGCAGTTTGAGAAATCTAGGGTCTCTAAAAATTCACAAAGCATCTAGTAATAGTAGAAAGACTGTTTAAGTTCGCAATCCACTGCCCGTAAGATTCAAAGTGTACCGCTGGACCAAATGCCTCCAGGTTTGTGGATATTACTCTTCAATACATTAGTTATGGTATTAATATAGAAAATTGATTTTGAATACGTAGACATATTTTTACAGACATATTATTGCTTTTTTAATTAATTTTTAATTAATTTACCATATATATATGCAAAAAAATTTCTACATATTCAAAACTAATTTACTGTATTCATAGCATAACTAATGTATTGAAAAGTAATATTCACAAACCTGGAAGAGTTTGGTCCAGCAGTTCACTTGGAATCTTACGGGCCAGCATCTGAAATTTTAAAAGACAAAGAAAACAGAATTTGGAGTAAATCAACTATCATAAATTGAAATAATACTCATCCTATTAATTTTCTGTGGTTTTAATTTCGTCTGTCCATAAAAACAAAACTTTTCAATAGTGGACATCCGCATCTGGATATAATAAGTTACAATTTATTGTGTAGACTTACCTGAAATACAAAATAATTAATTTAATAGATTTAATAAGAAAAATAATGTTTTGATTGATTAAAATTTTCTTTAACTCTTATATTTTTTCATCGTAGTCTTAAAGCTTTGGTCTTTTTCTTAATCATTTTAACTTCAATGGTCATTCTCATGGGAGTATTGAGATGACCCGCTTAGACCAGGATTTTCTGAAAACTAAAAAAAAATACGTCTCTTTAAGTAGTTAATAATGCGTAAAATGAAAAAATTAATTATATTTACAATATTTAATTTGCACCTACTGCATTTGAATTATCCTGTAATTCTTCTCGAGCTATTTTCCAGTTGACACGTGCATCTTTATAAAAACCTTCTTCATCTTTAAGAACACTCAACAGCGCATCATCAGTTCATGAGTCTTGTGATTCAAAAAATAGAATTATTGACATGAATATTCTATTTACTGAGCTCAAGAATATTGTACATGGTAGTGAATGTTATGGCAATATACAATTCAGAGAGTAAAGTACATAAGGACTTAAATTTAAAATCGATGTTGCGTGTGCAGTATAGTAAGATAGCTGCCATAAACTAAAGTAAGAAAGCAGGTAAAGAAGGAACCGCATGGGAAATAAATAGGAGAAGTGTGATTGCTTTACGTGCACTAGGCCATGGACATACTGGATTGTTTACTTTATGCGGCAACATGGATTTTTAAAAGCCAGTAGCACAATCTGCTTTTGACTCAATAAATAGTTAATTGAAGTGTGTGAGGAAGTGGAGCAAAAGTCTATGAATGCTGCAGTTCAAGAGAAAAAGGATGCAACACCACCAAATGGAGGTTTTACACATAATTCATATGAAAGTTTCAAAAGTTCTGTGTGGAAGCTAGTTTTAAAAACCATATTCAGTGGCTTGCCAGTTTTCAAGATTGGAGTGTATACTGCTGTAACTTGCTTCGATGATGGTAGAACTAGCTTCCTCAAAATAATGAATAAGTTTGAAATCAAGCCTGGAGATGCTTGGAGTGCGTGGGTAAAATGAAGCGATGTTTCCAGACTGTTTCATGCGGAGAGGAAGACATTTGCGAGCACAAATCTTCTGATCCGGATCGTCGCTATAGCATCTTTCATAAAATTCTCTTGGTCTCTTCTTACGTCTACCTCGAGAAAACTTTTTATCCGGATGAGTACTTGCATATCTCCAATATTTATATTTCACTTTATTAGAAGACATTTTTATACACTTATCACACTAAAAATGTATACTAGTTACACTTTTAAATCAGACTTGCACTTACACTTGCACTTGTTATATTTTCCTATTATTAAAATTCCCAATTAGCCTATATTTTAGATTTATATAATATAAATACACTTTTCAATATACTATAATTCACTTAGTTTTCACTCGCGAATGCAGTCACGAACGCGAACAATATTATTCATACTTAACAATAATTGACGATGGATAAAAAGAGCTATCAATATTCGAATATAAAATTCACAGATAGCAGCTGTGTTTACATATAGCGTCGAACAGGTGACAAAATGTCTCTCAGTACAGACACTCTACATATAATATTGTTCATGGCGCTATAAGACAATAGAATATTTAAAGGTACGTTAGAATATAGGAACGTAACTGACCGCCATAAAAAATATTATACCTCTTTTTGTAATGTATACATTATTTTTTTTTGATATATTAACGTATGTTTGGTTAATATATTCAATATTTTACTCACATGCTTAGAGAAAAAAATTGCAAGCAATTATTAACTTAATAAACAAAGTTTTGTAAAAAAGCGTAATTTTAAGAAAGAAAAGCTAAAAAGTACTTTTAGTATTTGGCGTATAACTTTGAAACAAAATTTTTAAACATTATAAAACCAACGAGAGTATATTCTGCGAGACATTTCCTATCGAAATAGATAATAAGAAGAACGATTTTGTCATAATTTCAAATGTATTTTGCCCGCTTAATGTTATATAATAAATTATAATAAATGATTCACAGCAATATTTTGATATTTGCACTCGACTATTTTTCTACCTTAAGGAGGTTGTATGCGTAGATATATGTCATAAAGACAAACATTTCTTACTACAACTTAATCTCACATAATGATATAAAAGTCAATATATTATAAAATAAGAGGTTTTTAGTTAGACTAAAAAAATTTCTTTTGAAGGCTAGTCAAAGGGTGGTGAATTTGAACAAAACCAGTCTAAAATGTCATATTTTTCTATATTATAACATGTTGTGTAGAAATTTTTTTTTAAATTAAAGGACTTTAGTGTTTGCTGTATCTTTTTCCCATAAACTCGAAAATTTAGAGCGAAAATAAATCTTGATCTGAAAAAAAAAACGATTTGTTGACCTGCAAAACTCTCTTGGTGCATGAAGGAATTCTATAGACGTGCAATAAACAAAAGCCTAGGCATGTAATGAAAATTTCCTATAACATGTAAAGAGATTCTCTTACTCTGTAACAAACAAAATCCTCTTCTTAGAAAGTGCAAAACAGAGTACGAGAATAGTATATGCACATATCTCAAGAATTACTAACAATCTGTGTGTGTGTGTGTGTGTGTGTGTGTGTGTGTGTGTGTGTGTGTGTGTGTGTGTGTGTGTGTGTGTGTGTGTGTGTGTGTGTGTGTGTGTATGTGTGTGCGTGCGTGCGTGCGTGCGTGCGTGTGTGTGTGTGTGTGTGTGTGTGTCTAAATATCGCGTCTCTCTTGTAGGATTGAGAAAATATTCAGGTCATAATTAATATAAAGAACCGAAACTGTTTTAATGTTCTTAATCTCTCTCTTTTTATCCACAAATCCACCAATAGCACGATTATTTTGGATAGCTAATCCACATAAATACCGTAACGACAGAAAAATACAAACATAAATGATACCAAAACATCCAAGCGTTATATAATATTGTGACAAGAAAATATTAAAATAATATACGCTCTTCACGTATATAATAATTAAAGAAAACCTGGTGAGTTTCTCTCAATGTGTTGGAGGGTAAATGCTACTTCGTATCCCTATCAGACCGCCAACAAAGAAGAAGCATAGGGTTGCAGTGCTCGATAAAGACAGACAGAAAAACTAAGTATCTTTACACGCGTTAATGGCTAAGTCCCGGTCTCTGAGGAAAAAACGAAGTTCAGGTAGCAGCAAAAAAAAATTGAAAGTCTGCACGCTTGAAGTTTTTCCTTAAATGGCATAAAATTTTCTACGTCCCTACTCCTGAAAATGTTCTAAGTCCGAATTTTGTATTTGTGGCTAAGTCCGACGTTCGCGTTTGTGACTAAGTTTTTGACCTCGCCCTCGACTAAGTCCTACCGTGGTGTAAAAAAATGGTTCTCCTTTTTTCCTATTATTTGAAGTTTGATCTTTTGATCAGCATTGCCCCACAATGGATGCCATTTATGATGTTGTATTTTAATTTTCCGAACAACTATCATTATTATTTATAAGTGAGACAATGCTTCTCGATTTTTCCAAAATATACAACCTTTGATCAGACTTCTCGAATCTCTTGAGGAGGTTCGCTTTAATTAATTCTACTTATATTACAGTTTTCTTCTATCATAATCTTCATGCAGGAAACATTAGGTTCAAACTATTCAAATAAGTAAATTAATTTATTATACTGATGGTTTATTCCCTATAGAACCTTAATTAATAAATACAAAGAATTCTACATATAAATAATTGATTTATAATTTGTAAAAGAAAGACCAATTAAATGTTAATATTAGTACTAAATCCGAAATTTACCTAATTTTCACGTTAATTTATTTATGACCTAACTAATTAATTACCACTGATTTTTAATTACTTTTAATCAAGATATCCGAGAAATATTCGTAATCATATTGATAAATTCATTAACAATATCTATTCAATCTGAAAATTCGCACGTGGTCGTAAACCCAAAATGGTCTCTCGCAGCCCTTGACACCCGTATTTGGAGCTGAATTCTAGTTGAAAAAATAACATAAAAAGGTCGACAGCCTATGGAACCCTAATCTGGAAATAAAATAAAATAATTCGCGAAAAACCCTAAACTAAAATTCGAAACAATTTGCAAAATGATGAAATTCGAAAGATTAAAAAAAAATATTGTATCAATATCAAGGAGAAGAAAAGATTCAAAAGATATATATAAAAAATTACGTCGGTAAGTTAGGAATCGTGTCTGTATTTATTATCTCCTTGATAACTATTCCATATTTTAATTATATAAATCTTTTCGAAAAAAGAATGGTATTAGACATTATATAAATACCTACGAATAATTAAAATATAAATGTGAACTTTAAAGTGTAATACTAATTTATGGTTTGAAGTTACGCAAGTAACAGGTCCGTGTGGTCAAGTGGTTAGAGCATCATCATATCAGTTTCGAAGTTGCCAGTTATAATTATTTCTATATTTATGTTTCATATGATCATATAATAACTGCTGTAAATAAACCTAGTTTAAAAAACAATTAATACTTGTAGAGTACACGAGAAGGAAATGAATAATTTTTTCTTTGCTGGAGATTATCATCCGAAAATCGGGTCGGAATCGGGCGTAGATTTGTAGGCCGATTCGTATAAAAAAATGGTATACAAATCGGAGCCCGGATCGAGTGAGATTCTCCCGTCCGATTCCTACGTGCCCTACAGAAATTTGGTCTGAATCGGGTCTTGATTACATACGATTTGCTGCAAGGGTAGAATCGTATGTCAGACTTAGATTGAATTCTAATAAAACTTTTGTAGTGTAAAACTAAAAAGCGACGTAATAAATACTTATGTGCTTGCGCGATCATGCATCGGGCACATGAATTTTGGAGCAGGGTGGCACTAAAATACTTCCACTGCCTAAGGGCGACAGCCCCCAAGAGCCCAGTCAGTTCTGCGCGTCGCTACTCTAGCATTCTCACGCGCAAAAGTGCAAAGCTTGTATCTTCGCGTGCGGGACCGCTCGCGGTCGTCGCTATGCGATTGCGAGCGGGAAGGCAGATTCCCGGTGATTACCAAAGTGGCAGGTGCTTCTCTCCGCAATAAAGAGTCAACACCAACCTATGCCTCTCTTGTTCTCCCTCTAGCCCACTCCCATCCGTCATACCCTTACGTACCAAACTTTATGAATTTTTATTAAAATATGCATGAAGTCCAGTAAACACTATATTTACTGGTTCCACCACTTTGTTTTTGACATTCTGACTTTTGATACTTAATCAAAGATCCTGAAACCCTTGTATACCAAATTTTTCTAATTTTGATGGAAGTATGCATGCAATCAAGTAAACACTATTGTTACTGGTTCCGGCATTTTGTTTTTTGAATTTCTGACTTTTTATTCGTAGTCAGCTACATCGAAAACCCCTATGTACTAAATTTAACCGACTTGAATCGAAATAAGCATTATATCAAGTAACCACTATAGTTACTGGCTTTCGCAATTTTGTTTTATGACATTCTGACTTTTTATTAGTATTCAACGACCATAAAAATCCCTGTAGATCCGCTATTTTGCCTATTCTTATAAAATCGTACATTAAATTGTGTAATCAATATAGTTACTAACTCCACTATTTTGTTATTTGAAATTCTGACTTTTGATTCGTACTCAGCAACCGCGAAAATACTTGTATACCAAATTTTCCGAATTTCTATCAAAAGATGCATAAAATCGAGTAAATACTCAAGTTACTAACTCCGCCATTTGGTTTTTTCAAATTCTGACGTTTGATTAATGATCAGCAAAAAAGCCTTATATGCCAAATTATGCTAATTTTTATGAAAATATGCATAAAATCAAGTAATCACTATTGTTACTGATTCCGGCATTTTGTTTTTCGATTTTCTGCCTTTGTATTTATAGTCAGCGACTCCGAAAACCCCTATGTACTAAATTTAACTGACTTTAATCGAAATAAGCTTAAAATTGAGTAAGCACTATAGTTACTGGCTTTCTCCATTTTGCTTTATGACATTCTGACTTTTTATTAGTAATCAACGACCAGAAAGACTCCTGTAGATTAAATTTTACCAACCTTTATCATAATAAGCTTAATATATATATGGGTGATTCTCTGGGAAATTGAGATAAAAAAATATATTTTTTCCATTTCTTCGGTAAATAGATTCCTCTTGGTATGTAGAATGTTTGTGAATGTTTTTAGTTTTTTTTTAAACCCTTAGGTTTAAAGTTGATCCAAGCTAAATATGAGCATGTAGCCATTTCTTACATTTTTAACAAATATTAACCTGCATTTATTAAACAACATTAAATCTCTTTAAAAAATAGCAACACAGGATTTTTTAGTAAATTTTCTGAAATTTTCATTTAAACTGGTTCTAAAACCTTTTAAGGTTAGAAGATACAGCAAACACTAAAATAATTTAATTTAAGAAAAAAAATATTTTTTTTACAAATCATGTTATAATATGTAAAAAAATGACACTTTAGACTGGTTTTGATAAAATTTACCACCCTTTGAACTAGCCATTTTAAAAAAACCTGTACAAACAGACATATGTTTGATTATCACTGTACGCAAGGGGTTACGATGGATTGGTATACATTGCTTTTTAGGAATATTTTATGCTAAAATTAAGACATTTAAAGAGCAATATTTTCAAATAATATTTTTGAACTATTCTAAGGTTCTATTTTATATAAACAATTTATTGTTTGCGATATAAGCAGTATTTTAATAATAACTTATATTTTAAAAATTATATTTTAGGTAATAATAAAAAAATACTCTCTTTAAATTTGTTCAAAAAGTTTTAAAAATAAAGTACGAAATTTTTCAGCGTGATTCACGAAGGACTGATTCACCCAGGTTTACAAAGTAAGTTATGAAAATTAAGTTTTGAGAAAAATGGGTTTAAACATAAATATCAATAAAAATGGCATGATCAATCACTTATCTATTTACCTGCAACTTATGAATGTAATGTTCACCACTGTCATATTGTCATACATAAAAAGAGTATGTATTTACCTTGTAAAATCTTATTTCATTGATTTGGGTACCCAGTAGGCTACGTGCAGGAGCTGAAAACACAAAGTTGAGCAACAGCTTTCTGAGCTCTTGTTCGTTAAAAGAATCGATTTCAATTCGTTTAATAAAACATTTAAATTGCTTACCTGCGTCAAATTTATGCTTTTTTTTATTTATTGAAGTAACTATTTTGACAATAAGTATGTCATTGTACATTCATATAACCTGAAAAGATTCATGCCACTTTAGTAAAATTCATAAAAAAGTATACTTGCAAAGTGTAAACATTTTAAACATATACAACAATTAAAGACATACCTTTCAGAATTGTGTAATTGACCAGACAATTGGTAACGTGCCTTCACGTTCAACATTTCTCTAACAAAAGGCATTGTTTACTCTTAATCCATTGATTCTATATGCTGGTTTAGCTGAAAACGAAAAGAAGACACAAAGAAATCAACTCTTTCTAACAGTCAAATTACTTATAAAACTGTAATACTTCCCGGATTTAATCAATTTGTAATACGATGACATACTTCTTAATCCACTGTTTATACTGTCGAGGTAAAATATTTTCCTCATAAAAATAAACATGCGATTATCGCTCCGTCGGTAAAATAGATATCGTCATATTCAAGACATGCTATACCAGCTATACTGATATTTAAAACGGAACACGCGTGAAACTTTAAAATGGTAGTACTAGTAAAATAATAATCTAACATCTTTAACTTTTCTATTTTTGTTTATATAATGGTTCTTAAAATTTTATTTTTAAGTACAAGACACTCAACAAATAAAAATTAAATCACAACATTTATTTATAATTTATAGGTATAATATACAAAAAAAATCATTAAAACAATGACAAAAATTTTGGAATATTGATGAGTTTAAAAAAAATCTACAGCTTCAAATAAGTAAAAAAAAATTAATTTTTTCGTAACCTTTTACATTCGAAAGAATTAGACCTAAATAAATCTAAATAAAGTTATTTTCTGGAGAATTGAGAATGGACACATGTTCCTTCTAGTATGTAGAATGCATGAAAATTTTTGTGATTTTTTAAAACTCAAAGGTTTAAAGTTGTTCGGAGCTAAATGTGACCATATTTTCATATGTATTTATATATATGGATGATTCTCTCGGAAATCTAAAACAAATAAAACAGAAAAAATATTATCTGCAAAAATGTTCCTGTTTCTATGTAAAATACTCCTCAATAGGCATTTTAATAAGTTTTTTAACAATATTTTATGTTATTTTGATTTTATATATATATATATATATATATATATATATATATATATATATATATATTGCAGTTCTGCCATTTTGCGACTCTGGCAGTCACTTTGTACTGAAAAAAGCTATCTTTATGAGTTTTGGTGTAGTGGTTCGAGTGATCAAACCCATTTTTTTAGGGATTTTTAGTTTTCAAACGAGTTTAATTAATGGAAAGGGGCATTAAAACGTTTTAGAACCACTTTTTATGAAAAATTTAGAAAATTTGATAAACGACCCTTTGTGGCTATTTTTTAAAGAGATTTAATTTTGTTGATTAAATGGAGGGTAAAATTTGTTAAATAATGTAAAAGATGGCTACATGCTCACATTTGACCTTAATCAACTTCAAAGCTATGGATTTAAAAGAATCTGAAAAAATTCCCATATATTCTACATACCAAGAGAAACAGTTTTACGAAAGAATTAAATTGTTTTTTTTTCTCCCAGATAATCACCCATATATAAAATTTTAGCAACCAGTTCGAATGTATTTATAGGCATGACTGGATGCAAGAATGTAGCTGTCACGTGTGTGAATATTTTTTGTTTTTTTATAAAATTGACGCGATAGATATATATTGTAAATTATGCGTATGTTTTTACCAAAACTTTATACTGACTGTACCTGCTCGAAATGTGACGAAATGTGATAACATGACTATATGTGATTTAAAAAAAAACTATATTATGACAAATACGTAAATTTAATTTAATCATAAGAAATGAAACTATATGTACATATATTCTGTACCATATTTTTGATTGCTATCAAAATAAAAAGTATATCTATCTATATATAAACATGTTCCCGTATATAGAGTTTATGAAGTCAGAGACACTTCTTTTAAATATTTAAAGAAACAACGCTATAACCCATTACCGCCCTTTAATACGATGAGACATTTTCTCCCGTGTACGTTTAATCCTTCGGAGAAAGGTATCAATATTGGGTCCCAAAATCTTTCGTTACGTGTATGTGGGTATATCTATATATATATATATATATAATAAATGGAAGTGTAATATATCACAAAATAGCCGCTTTAATCCCGCTATAGTGGCATAAAAAAACTCGAAAACATGATAAAAATCTTCTTATACCAATTTTTATTGAAATCTTAATATAAATTCATAAATCTTACTATCATAATTACTTGCTTTTTCATTTTTCAGATCTATTCATGAGTCACTTAAAATCACTCTTTAAAATAGTACTTTTTTGGTAGTTATTCTTAAAAATTCCGGAGAGTAGCGCTCTTTCTGGGAGTTAATCTTAAAAACTCCAGTAAGGATTACTCTCTCTCTCTCTCTCTCTCTCTCTCTCTCTCTCTCTCAATCTCTCTCTCTCGGAGTTATTCTTTAACACTCCAGAGAAGCGCTCTCTTTCTTTCTCGGAGTTATTTTTAAAAACTCCAGACAGGAGCGCGCTGTCTCGGAGTTTTTCTTTAAAACTTTAGAAGGCAGTGCTCTTTCTCGGAGTTATTTTCAAAAACTCCAAAGAGGAGCACTTTCTTTCGTAGATACGTTTAAATACTCTAAAGCGGACCGCTCTCTCTCTCTATTTCTCTCTCTCGCTCCTCGTCGTCGCGCGTCTGCTAGGTACACCTGCTCGTGTTTTGGCTCCTGCATTTACACCGCATTCTGCTGCCTCCTGCGTCCGTGAGCTGGTCTGTTGTGGTGCCTGCACAGTGGAACATACTAACTATAGCTGTGATAATAAATCACAGCTTCCACTGGTCCATCGGCACGGCTATTCAACGTCCAAGCAGCAACACCGGGCCAGGTATTTTGAGGTTAAGTGAGGTGAATGCGGCAGAGTGGCGGGAGCCAAGCACGAAGCATAAATAACTCAGAGGTACCACTTCAATCTAGTCACACAGCACTCAGCGCCATACTATCAAGGCGCCACCTGCCGACTCGAACTGCAACTACGTGACTACCGAGGCGACACCTGCTGCATCCTAGACACACCACCATTACCTTCCACGACTCATCTTTGTCGCCACTAACATCATGGTCGACAACTGCGCCATCTGCGGGGAGGTTCCTAGGAGCAGCAACTCGCTACGTAAGTGCTGCATATGCAATATAGCATATCATCCGGCGTGCAAGCCTCTTGCAGTGCTTACCCGCGTAAAAAGAAGTGCACTACAGCTACAAACCAAAGCGGTAGCGTGCCAGGCATGCATCGACTCGAAGAGGTCGATGTTCGGGTCGGCAGTCACGCGCGCGACGAACGCTAACAACAACATGAGTGGGAAAGAGAAAGAGCTAGCCGCGTCCACTCCGGCCAATAAAAAGCCTGCAACAGCTGCGCGCACCAATCAGGCGAGCAAGGCTGCGCCCACCAACTCCTCACTCTCTCCGTTGCAGGGGCTAGGCCCCACCCCCACTAGCAGCCTACTCCGGTTGGCCGCGCAGTCTCCTGTGACGTCACTAGGCTCGCCCATTTCCAGCACGGGAGCAGAGCACAGCGGGGAATCCCCGAGTGACGTCACGGCCAAGAGTACGGATTCAAACCGAGCTAATAATACTTCGCAGTCCTCCTTCTCCAAAAACAACAGTAGCATTAATGACGTAAATGCGTCCGTCATTCGTATGCTAGATAGTACCGCGTTAAAAAAGGGAACAACGGTCTCCTGCCTGGTGGAGCACGCGAATTCAACATCAAAAAACATTGACAATGCACTTGCTAGACATTGCACCTCTATTGAAGGCAGATTGGAGGCAATTGTAAATAGGCTAAATACGTTACCAGCAGTACATACTTTGGCACTTTCAATTGAATCCAAGCTGCAAAAAATTGAGGAAAAACTGTCGAAACAACATTCTCAGCTGGAGGAGATGAAAAAGGAGAAGCAAATGCTTTGTCAAGAAATAGATAACCTAAAAATCAAAAATAAAAAATTACACGATAGTAACGTCGACACGAACAATTTATTGACCAATACAGAGGTAAATTATAATACTTTGCTTGAAAAAATTGAAAATCTAGAGCAGACTAATTTTGAGTCACAAACAAAAATTGATAATTTTATATTAAATACTTTTGAAAACGATTTCCAAAACTTAACTAATAAAATCAATAGAGTTGAAAGTGACAACAAAGAAATAATAATGAAAATAGGAAAAATAATAACAAAAGAAGACTTTACCTCTGCATATACTACTACTATCAACAAAATTGAAAGAAATGTAGAAAACATCCTAAATGATAACCAACTTATATTAAACAAAATTGAATACCAACAAATCGCAGTGCTCCCCAGTACACAAAACAATACCGTTTCTCTGACAAGTACAAATAAATGTAATAATAATAATAATGCGTTTGCTACAAATAGTAATCTACTCGACAATTATAGTAATATAAGCGACACAAATGACAATTGTAATATCAATAATGACGAGTTAATCCAAGTTGTACATAGCAGAAAAAAAACATCTAGTCGTTTGAATAAGAACAATATTGACAATGATGATGCACGAAGCACGCGGGTGCAAACGATTGATGGGGGGACAATGCACAGTAAAAACATTAAAAGCGGTAATACGGAGCTCATTATTTCTAACATTTTTGACGGTGATGTCTCTAAGCGTGTGGACGTTGCACACGCGATACTGTGCCGTGTCCTTCCATCAACACGAAAAATAGATATAATAGGCACACACCTGCTTCGGTCAGAGGAACCGACAGCTGCGGCATCAGCAGATACAAATGGCGAACGTTGACGGTCACCATGGGTTGTTACCATTTCCAGCAGTGCGTTAGGCGAGAAAATAATGCGAGCCAAAAAGCTAATCACTGGCTTTCATGCTAGAGATGTCGACATTGCAGCTCTTGACCAGGACACAAGGGATGGGATTATAAATGGGAAAATTTTTATAAACGAATTATTAACAAAAGAATGTTTTATTAAATATAGAAGCCTCAAGGCCCTTGCGATGAGACTTAATTTTAAATATGTTTGGCATAGAGGGGGCCGTTTCCTGGTGAAGAGGCGCGTTGGCGACGTCTCTCATGAATTTTCATCTGCGGCTGATTTACAAACAATAGTGGCATCATATGCCATTAATCAACCATCACAAACCGTAAATAATAAAACAAAAAACGTTGATAAAGAAATCGTAATTGATAAAAATGTTATTCCGTCAACTGCTGAAAAAATTGACTATCCGCAGACACTGCTGGTGGGGTTCAATGTAAGGGACTGAGGGCAGGTTTTGTCAATGTTACCTCTCTGATGGGGCACATTGGCATGATTAAACAACACCTTTCAGCTCGTCCTGCCTACCATCCCTTTGGGGTTGCTGAGTCGCACCTTGACCCTGATGTTGGGAGTGATCTCATTCAGATCGACGACTACTCAGTACTTAGACTTGATCGCAACAAACTAGGGGGCGGGCTGGTCCTGTACATTCATAACACTTTCAAGGCCAATTTACGATGCAGCTCTCGAACAACACAGGAGGGCAGGCCATTTATACCTGAATATTTAATGTGCAGTGTTCAGCAGGGCAGTCTTCCCCCCGTCTTTGTTGCTTTAATATACAGACCACCACACGTACCGTTTTTACAGGGCTCGGACTTAACAGACAAACTAACGATACATACGCAAGACTTTAGTCACAAAATTATTATGGGCCACTGGGAACGTTAGCCCATGCAAAATTTGTTAGGCGGATGGCTGATGATCTTAACCTTCAAATAATTGATCATGGTGCGACTCATCATCTCACGGATTCTCACACGTGGATTGATGTGATCTTGACAGATAATAATGACGTTGTACTGAGCAGGGACAATCGGCCGGCGCCTTTTCCCAGTCATCATAACATCATAGAGGTCGAGATTGGGGTCGAAACTGCTGCATCCCCTGTGACTGAATCTTTCAGCTACAGGGATTTTAAATCGATCCAGCAAGACGACCTCCTGTCTCACCTAGCTGACTGTGATTGGTCGCAGATCGATGGTCCCGCGGCGAGTGTTGATAGTGAATTAAAGAGCCTCAGTGTCAACCTCATGGCTGTGATAGATAAAATTGCGCCGTCAAAAGAATTCACACCGAAAAAGAAAACGAATCCACCATGGGTTGATGCTGAACTAATACATCTTTACAAAAAACGTGACTCCGTACGACGACGCTATGCGCGGACCAAAGATGACAGACTGTGGCGGGAGTATCAGGGCCTTGCAGCTGAAGCTGAATTACGAACGAAGGAAACAAGGGAAAGATTTTTACAAAATAGAATTTCTGAAGCGATTGATAATAAGAAAGATATCTGGAAAGAGCTCAAGGCTCTGGGCTTCTGCCAAAGACAAGAGAGGAGCTTCATGATTTCTCACCGGAAGAGCTCAATGCCCACTTTGCAGGGGTGTCGATCTCCCAAAATGAGGGTGATGAAGAACTTGACAACGTCCTGACCACTGCCAGTGATGACGGATTTGTTTTCCGATAGGTCAGCTTCTCGGACGTGGTCCTGGCTGTTGTCCACTTCTCATTACAGGGGGAAGACGGCATTTCCTAAAGTATAGTGGCTAATGCTCTTCCGTTTGTGGGAGATCATATTGTTAAGATCTTTAACTCCTCTCTGTCCAGTGGCATTTTTCCGGGAACTTGGAAGGGAGCTCCGTTGGTGCCTTTGAAGAAGAAGCCTGTCCCATCTACGTTGTCAGATTTCCGATCGATTGCCCTACTGAGTTTCCTTTCTAAGGTCCTTGAAAAAATAGTACACGACCAAATAACTGACTTTATACGAGAAAATAATACTTTGGACCCGATGCAGACTGGTTTTCGGCAGAATCACAGTACACAGACAGCACTACTAAAACTGACGGAAGACATAAGATCAGGCATTAACAACAACAAAAAACTATTGACTATTTTGTTAATGTTTGATTTTAGCAAAGCATTCGACACCATCTCACACACTAAACTGCTGCGTAAGCTGATACGCATGAGATTCTCCAGGAGTGTTCTCCTGTGGCTTAAGTCATATATTATGGGGAGACGACAGAAAGTCGTCACAAACACAAACGGGGATTCAGGTTGGCTAACCATCAATCTTGCCGTTCCACAGGGCTCAGTCCTGGGACCCTTGCTTTTCAGCCTGTACATAAACGACTTACAAGACGCTCTAGACTTAGATGGTGTAGAACACATACTTTACGTTGACGACCTGCAAACCTACACACAAGTGACCCTGAAAGGTCTTCGTGATGGTATCAGTCGCATGTCGGCTGTAGCACAAGCAGTGTCGAACTGGGCAACGTCAGCTGGCCTGCGCCTCAATGTCGGCAAGACAAAGGCGATCATTTTTGGATCTGATCACAACATCAAACAGTTTCAGAACCTTGACTTGCAAGGCATTGAGATACAGACCGGCGTACACGTTCCCTTTGTCGATACAGTCACAAACCTCGGCGTGGTGATGGACGGAAGGTTAACATGGAAGCCGCAACTGAATGCGGTCAGTAGAAAAGGAAATAGAGCTCTGTATAGCTCAAAATTATTCCGTTCAAGCACCACAGAGATACTGAGGAAGCAGCTGGCATATGCACTGGTACTACCTCACTTAGACTATTGCTCAGTGGTTCTTCTTAACGTGTGAGGGGAGCTCCAGACACGACTACAACGTCTACAGAATGCATGTGTGAGATACATTTGTGGTGTTAGGCGTGATGAGCATATCACCGCCTACAGGAATAAACTGGACTGGTTAGATCTGAAGCTGAGGAGGGAGTATTTTATGGGGCTGCTGCTTTACAAAGCGGTTGTCATGCGGCAGCCACCATATCTTACTGCCCTCTTTGAAAAAAACCAGGCCAGGACTTCAAGCAGGGGTGGTATGAAAGAGCTCTCCGTTCCGGGGTCGCGCACCGATAAGGGCCTATTCTCATTTAGAGTTCAAGGTGCGCACCTCTGGAATTCGCTCCCAAGCAGTGTGAGGTGCCTGCCATCTTTTTGTAAATTTAAAACGGCGTTTAGCAGGCACCTTAAGCAATTACATGGTGAAGGGAATGCATAGAGGTGAACTTTTTGAGAATTATACATTATTTTTGTTCATCTCTGTGTATTCCCAATCTGAATCTGACTCGGATATTTATTTAGGCTATTTATTTATTTTAATTATTTATTTATTTAATTTATTTATTTATTTAAATGTATTTATTTATTTATTTAATTTATTTATTTATTTAAATGTATTTATTTATTTATTTAATTTATTTATTTATTTAAATGTATTTATTTATTTATTTAATTTATTTATCTATTTATTTAAATTTATTTATTTATTCATTTAATTTACTTATTTATTTAAATTTATTTATTTATTTATTTAATTTATTTATTTATTTAAATTTATTTATTTATTTATTTATTTTATTTATTTATTTATTTAAATTTATTTATTTATTTATTTAATTTAATTATTTATGTGGCTTATTTATTTATTCGACTTAGTTATTTATTAATTTAATTATTTATCTGGCTTATTTATTTATTCGACTTAGTTATTTATTAATTTAATTATTTATCTGGCTTATTTATTTAAATTTATTTATTTATCTGGCTTATTTATTTAAATTTATTTATTTATTTATTTATTTTATTTATTTATTTATTTAAATTTATTTATTTATTTATTTAATTTAATTATTTATCTGGCTTATTTATTTATTCGACTTAGTTATTTATTAATTTAATTATTTATCTGGCTTATTTATTTATTCGACTTAGTTATTTATTAATTTAATTATTTATCTGGCTTATTTATTTATTCGACTTAGTTATTTATTAATTTAATTATTTATCTGGCTTATTTATTTATTCGACTTAGTTATTTATTAATTTAATTATTTATCTGGCTTATTTATTTATTCGACTTAGTTATTTATTAATTTAATTATTTATCTGGCTTATTTATTTATTCGACTTAGTTATTTATTAATTTAATTATTTATCTGGCTTATTTATTTATTCGACTTAGTTATTTATTAATTTATTTATTTATTAAATATGTTTAGTGTTAGGTGTGAATGTATTTATTAGCGTGATTGTTAAAGTGTCATGAATGAGTGTGTTTTAAATTTTGACGTGATAGTATACGTAAAAATTTAGTAAAATATGTGTATGTATTCTTTTTATTTTTAATATGTTATCTCTATTGTATTTATTTTATTTAATGTATTATTATTTGACGAAACGTGTTTCTGTGATATCTGACTATGAATAGTTCATTATATTTAAATTTTATAAACTGACGAACTGATACAGCGAATTATATTATTTAATAAGAAATGCAATAAGTGAACGTTAATGTAAGATAACAAATACATAAAATTGACTGATATTTTAATTATTATAACTACATGTGCATGCAATTGTAAGATTTTCTCTCTTGATGAATAAAAAGTATACGAGGCCTGTCCCAAAAGTATCCGACCTACGTTCATATCTTCGCGCGGAGAGAGTCAGGCGACCCTGGAGGGTACGAACGTCACCAGCAACTCCTAACCTTCTCGTCAGTAGCCTGAGATACCGATGAAACGCCTTAGTTCCCGCGCAGCGTGTATTTGTTTACAACTACTTTTTTGCGTTCGTCGCAATTTGCTTATTGCTAAAAATGGCAGAACGAACCGAACAGCGAATTTGCATAAAATTTTGCTTTAATCTCGGTAAAAGTTGTGCGGAAACTATTGAAATGTTGCAAAAGGCCTTTAAAGATTAGTGTATTGGCAAAAGACAAATTAAAGAGTGGTATAGGCGGTTCAAAAGTGGCCGCACATCTGTTGACAGTGATCCTCGTTCTGGTCGACCTTCGACGGGAACATCGTCGGATAATGTCGAGCGTGTGCGTGTCGCAGTTGAACAAGATCCTCGTTTGACTGTGAGAGAACTGGAAGATGAACTTGGAATACCAAAAAGTACCGTTTGGCGAATTTTAACCGAGAACTTGGGAATGACTCGCGTGTGTGCAAAATTCATCCCGAAACTGCACTCAGACGAGCAAAAAAACCTTCGATTAGAAATCGCTCAGGACATTTTGGAAATGATTAATAGTGATGAAAACTTTCTTAAAAAGGTTATTACTGGTGATGAGTCATGGGTTTATGGTTATGATCCTGAAACAAAATAAAAATCTTCGCAGTGGAAGCTTCCATCTGAGCCTCGGCCGAAAAAAGCTCGTCAAAGTCAAAGCAACATCAAGTCAATGTTGATTGTTTTTTTCGATTATGAGGGCGTTGTGCACCACGAATATGTCCCTACAGGCCAGACAATCAATAAAGAGTACTACGTTGAAGTTTTGAAAAGATTACGTAATGCAATCAGGAGAAAACGACCGCAACTTTGGGAAACCGGTGACTGGCTTCTTCATCACGACAATGCTCCAGCGCACGCATCAAACCTTGTGCAGAAGTATTTATTGAAACACAGTGCTGCGCAGCTCCGCCAGCCTCCATACAGTCCTGACATAGATCTCTGCGACTTTTGGCTGTTTCCTCGATTGAAAATGCCTCTTAGAGGACATCGATTCGACAATAAACAGACTGTTGAAACTAATGCGACGAATGCACTAAAGGCGATTCCGAAGTCTGACTTTCAAGAGTGCTTTAATAAGTGGAAACATTTATGTGAACGTCTTGTTCAATCAAATGGGGACTACTTTGAAGGATGCCACCCCCCGGATGACGAAGAATAAATCAAGCGCCGAGAAATCGAGGTAGGTCGGATACGTTTGTGACAGACCTCGTATCTATCTATCTATCTATCTCTCTCTCCCCCACCCTCCCTCTCTCTCGGTGTTACTCATCAAAAACTCCCGAAAGACTCATAAGGAGGGACTCTTTTCGGAGCGCTCTGAACCCCTGCTCCAGGATGACCAGAGGCCAAAGAAATCCGTTTTTGATTCCGTCAAAATGATTGAAATATAGGCTACGTGGAATGTTTTAAACATTGTTCAATTTTGCTCAACATTAAAAAGTCCAAAAATTGAAGGGAGTACCATAGAGTTTATAACATGGAATTTTGTTACGTCTGTCTCTTTAATTACTTTGTTAATTATGCATTTGAACTTTCAAATGTTGCTCTGCACTTTACCGAATTTAATTATTAATTAGTGCCAGGTAAACCGCGGCTAGTCTCGCATGAGCCTTATCCTCGAGGAGGGGGTTCCGTGATATAATCAGGATGAAAATTTGATATAAGTAAATAGTGACAATAATTTAATAAATTAAGTACCTAGGCTTTATTTAATTTCTCTATTCACCAAGGATCGCTGATTTACAATTCACCGCTTACAACTTTCCGGTCGCTATTAAAAAATGGCTACGTTAGCTCTCGCACGCATCGATTCCAACGACCAAATCACCAAGGTTTCCCGAGCTATTCCTTAATCTCATGTAACCCTTAATTTAACCTGTTATCGGTGCGCGACCCCGGAACCGAGAGCTCTTTCATACCACCCCTGCTTGAAGTCCTGGCCTGGTTTTTTTCAAAGAGGGCAGTAAGATATGGTGGCTGCCGCATGACAACCGCTTTGTAAAGCAGCAGCCCCATAAAATACTCCCTCCTCACCTTCAGATCCAACCAGTCCAGTTTTTTCCTGTAGGCGGTGATATGCTCATCCCGCCTAACACCACATATGTATCTCACACATGCATTCTGTAGACGTTGTAGTCGTGTCTGGAGCTCCCCTGACACATCAAGAAGAACCACTGAGCAATAGTCTAAGTGAGGTAGTACCAGTGCACATGCCAGCTGCTTCCTCAGTATCTCTGTGGTGCTTGAACGGAAAAGTTTTAAGCTATACAGAGCTCTATTTACCTTTCTACTGACCGCATTCAGTTGCGGCTTCCATGTCAACCCTCCGTCCATCACCACGCCGAGGTTGGTGACTGTATCGACAAAGGGAACGTGCACGCCGGTCTGTATCTCAATGCCTTGCAAGTCAAGGTTCTGAACCTGTTTGAAGTTGTGATCAGATCCAAAAATGATCGCCTTTGTCTTGCCGACATTGAGGCGCAGGCCAGCTGACGTTGCCCAGTTCGACACTGCTTGTGCTACAGCCGACATGCGACCGATACCATCACGAAGACCCTTCAGGGTCACTTGTGTGTAGGTTTGCAAGTCGTCAGCGTAAAGTATGTGTTCGACACCATCTAAGTCGAGTGCGTCTTGTAAGTCGTTTAAGTACAGGCTGAAAAGCAGGGGTCCCAGGACTGAGCCCTGTAGAACGCCAAGATTGGTGGTTAACCAACCTGAATCCCCGTTTGTGATTGTGACGACTTTCTGTCGTCTCCCCATAATATATGACTTAAGCCACAGGAGAACACTCCTGGAGAATCCCATGCGCATCAGCTTACGCAGCAGTTTAGTGTGTGAGATGGTGTCGAATGCTTTGCTAAAATCAAACATTAACAAAATAGTCAATAGTTTTTTGTTGTTGTTAATGCCTGATCTTATGTCCTTCGTCAGTTTCAGTAGTGCTGTCTGTGTACTGTGATTCTGTCGAAAACCAGTCTGCATCGGGTCCAAAGTATTATTTTCTCGTAAGAAGTCAGTTATTTGGTCGTGTACGATTTTTTCAAGGACCTTAGAAAGGAAACTCAGTAGGGCAATTGGTCGGAAATCTGACACCGTAGATGGGACAGGCTTCTTCTTCAGAGGCACCAACTGAGCTCCCTTCCAAGCTCCCGGAAAAATGCCACTGGACAGAGAGGAGTTAAAGATCTTAACAATATGATCTCACACAAACGGAAGAGCCTTAGCCACTATACTTTGGGGAATGCCGTCTTCCCCTCTGGCTTGTGATGAGAAGTGGGCAACAGCCAGAACCACGTCCGAGAAGCTGACTTCTCGGAAAACAAAACCGTCATCACTGGCAGTGGTCAGGACGTTGTCAAGTTCTTCATCACCCTCATTTTGGGAGATCGACACCCCCGCAAAGTGGGCATTGAGCTCTTCCGGTGAGAAACCATGAAGCTCCTCTCTTGTCTTTGGCAGAAGGCCCAGAGCCTTGAGCTCTTTCCAGATATCTTTCTTATTATCAATCGCTTCAGAAATTTTATTTTGTAAAAATCTTTCCCTTGTTTCCTTCGTTCGTAATTCAGCTTCAGCTGCAAGGCCCTGATACTCCCGCCACAGTCTGTCGTCATTGGTCCGCGAATAGCGTCTTCGTACGGAGTCACGTTTTTTCTAAAGATGTATTAGTTCAGCATCAACCCATGGTGGATTTGTTTTCTTTTTCGGCATGAATTCTTTTAACGGTGCAATTTTATCTATCACAGCCATGAGGTTGACACTGAGGCACTCTAATTGACTGTCAACACCCGCCGCGGGACCATCGATCCGCGACCAATCACAGTCAGCTAGGTGAGACAGTAGGTCGTCTTGCTGGATCGACTTAAAATCCCTGTAGCTGAAAGATTCAACCACAGGGGATGCAGCAGTTTCGACCCCAATCTCGACCTCTATGATGTTATGATGACTGGGAAAAGTCGCCGGCCGATTGTCCCTGCTCAGTACAACGTCATTATTATCTGTCAAGATTACATCAATCCACGAGTGAGAATCCGTGAGATGATGAGTCGCACCATGATCAATTATTTGAAGGTTAAGATCATCAGCCAACCGTCTAACAAATTTCGCATCGGCTGACGGCCGAGTAGGTTCGCATTCAGATCTCCCATAATAATTTTGTGACTAAAGTCTTGAGTATGTATCGTCAGTTTGTCTATTAAGTCAGAGCCCTGTAAAAACGGTACGTGTGGTGGTCTGTATATTAAAGCAACAAAGACGGGGGGAAGGCTGCCCTGCTGAATACTGCACATTAAGTATTCAGGCATAAATGGCCTGCCCTCCTGTGTTGTTGGAGAGCTGCATAGTAAATTGGCCTTGAAAGTGTTATGAATGTACAGGACTAGCCCGCCCCCTAGTTTGTTGCGATCAAGTCTAAGTAGTGAGTGGTCGTCGATCTGAATGAGATCACTCCCAACATCAGGGTCAAGGTGCGACTCAGCAACCCCAAAGGGATGGTAGGCAGGACGAGCTGAAAGGTGTTGTTTAATCATGCCAATGTGCCCCATCAGAGAGGTAACATTGACAAAACCTGCCCTCAGTCCCTTACAGTGAACCCCACCAGCAGTGTCTGCGGATAGTCAATTTTTTGCAGCAGTTGACGGAATTACATTTTTATCAATTACGATTTCATTATCAACAGTTTTTTTTACAGTATTTACAGTTTGAGATGGTTGATTAATGGCATATGATGCCACTATTGTCTGTAAATCAGCCGCAGATGAAAATTCATGAGAGACATCGCCGTCGCGCCTCTTCACCAGGAAACGGCCCCCTCTATGCCAAACATATTTACAATTAAGTCTCATCGCAAGGGCCTTGAGACTTCTATATTTAATAAAACATTCTTTTGTTAACAATTCATTTATAAAAATTTTCCCATTTATAATCCCATCCCTTGTGTCCTGGTCAAGAGCTGCAATGTCGACATCTCTAGCATGAAAGCCAGTGATAAGCTTTTTGGCTCGCATTATTTTCTCGCCTAACGCACTGCTGGAAAGGGTAACAACCCATGGCGACCTTCTACGTTCGCTGTTTGTATCTGCTAATGCCGCAGCTGTTGATTCTTCTGACCGAAGCAGGCGTGTGCCTATTATATCAATTTTTCGTGTTGATGGAAGGACACGGAACAGTATCGCGTGTGCGACGTCAACACGCTTAGAGACATCACCGTCGAAAATGTTTGAAATAATGAGCTCCGTATTACCGCTTTTAATGTTTTTACTGTGCATTGTCCCCCCATCTATCGTTTGCACCCGCGTGCTTCGTGCAGGTGATGCTGCAGCATCAGCATTGTCGTTATTATATTTATTCAAACGCCTAGACATTTTATTTCTACTATTTAAAATTTGGATAAACCCGTCATTATTGCTTTCACAATTGTCAATTGTTTCGCTTATATCACTATAATTGTCGAGTAAGGTACTATTCGTAGCAGACGCATTATTAACAGTATTACATTTTTTTGTACTTATAAGAGAAACGGTATTGTTTTGTGTACTGGGGAGTACTTCGATTTTTTGGAATTCAATTTTATTTAGTATGAGTTGGTTATCTTTTTGGATGTTCTCAACATTTCTTTCAATTTTCTCAATAATAGTAGTATATACAGAGGTAAAATCTTCTTTTGTTATTATTTTTTCTATTTTTGTTATTATGTCCTTGTTGTCACGTTCAATTCTATTGATTTTATTTGTTAAATTTAGGAAATCGTTTTCAAAAGTGTTTAATATAAGATTATCAATTTTAGTCTGTGACTCAAGATTTGTCTGCTCTAGATTATCGATTTTTTCAATTAACATGCTATAATTTCCCTCTGTATTGGTCAATAAAGTGTTCGTTTCTACGTTATTATCATGTAATTTTTTATTTTTAATTTCTAGGTTATCTATTTCTTGATAAAGCACTTGTTTCTCCTTTTTCATCTCCTCCAGCTGGGAGTGTTGTTTCGACAGTTTTTCCTCAATTTTTTGCAGCTTAGAGTCAATTGAAAGTGCCAAAGTATGTACTGCTGGTAACGTATTTAGCCTATTTACAATTGCCTCCAATCTGCCTTCAATAGAGGTGCAATGTCTAGCAAGTGCATTATCAATGTTTCTTGAAGTAGAATTCGCGTACTCCACTAGGCAGGAGACCGTTGTTCCCTTTTTTAACGCGGTGCTATCTAGCATACGGATGACGGACGCATTTATATCATTAATACTGCTGTTATTTTTGGAGAAGGAGGACTGCGAAGTATTATTAGCTCGGTTCGCACTCTTGGCCGTGACGTCACTCGGGGATTCCCCACTGTGCTCTGCTCCTGTACTGGAAATGGGCAGGCCTAGTGACGTCACAGGAGACTGTGAGGCCAACCGGAGTAGGCTGCTGGTGGGGGCGGGGCCTAGCCCCTGCAACGGAGAGAGTGAGGAGTTGGTGGGCGCGGCCTTGCTCGCCTGATTGGTGCGAGCAGCTGTCGCAGACCTTTTATTGGCCGGAGTGGACGCGGCTAGCTCCTTCTCTTTCCCACTCATATTGTTGCTGGCGTTCGTCGCGCGCGCGCGACTGCCGACTCGAACATCGACCTCTTCGAGTCATGCATGCCTGGCACGCTACCGCTTTAGTTTGTAGCTGCAGTGCATTCCTTTGTACGCGGGTAAGCACTGCAATAGGCTTGCACGCCGGATGGTAAGTAATATCGCATATGCAGCACTTACGTAGCGAGTTGCTGGAAGGTACTGATGGTGTGTCTAGGATGCAGCAGGTGTCGCCTCGGTGGTCACGTAGTTGCAGTTCGAGTCGGCAGATGGCGCCTTGATAGTATGGCGCTGCGTGCTGTGTGTCCAGAATGAAGTGGTACCTCTGGATTATGCTTCGTGCTTGGCTCCCGCCACTCTGCCGTGTTCACCTCACTTAACCTCAAAAAAACCTGGCCGGGTGTTGTTGCTTGAATGTTGAAAGCCGTGCCGATGGACCAGTGGAAGCTGTGATTTATTATCACAGCTATGGTTAGTATGTTCCACTGTGCAGGCACCACAACAGACTGGCTCACAGGCGCAGGAGGCAGCAGAGTGCGGTGTAAATGCAGGAGCCAAAACACGAGCAGGTGCACCCAGCAGACGCGCGACAGACAGAGGAGAGGGAGAGGATGAGAGAGAGAGAGAGAGAAAGAAAATGAGGGAGACAGAGAGTGAGACCGAGAAAATAAGAAATACAAAAAGGAAGAGGATGAGTATGAGGGGGAGGACGAGGGAGAGGGAGTGGTTGAGCATGAGTATAAAGGAGAGGAACAGATAGAAGATGAGGGAGAGAAAGAGGAAGAGAATGGGGGAGAGGTAGAGAATGAGGGAGATAAAGAGGAAGAGAATGAGGGAGAGATAGAGAGCGAGAAAGTAAGGGAGAGAAAAAAGAAGTGGGAGAGGACGGAAGAAAAGAAGTAGCTGAGGATAGGAAAGCGGGAGAAGATAAGGGAAGGGAAGGGGGAGTGGGAGAGAATGAGGGAGAGGGAGAGGGAGAGGGAGATGATGAGAAAGATGATAAGAGAGAGGCAGAGAGAATGGGAGAGGATGAGGGAGTGGGAGACGAAGAGGATGAGGAAGAGGGAGGAGATGAGAGAGAAGAAGAGGAAGAGGTAGTGATAGAGGATGTGGAAGAGAGAGATAGAGGGAGATGGATCGGGTGAAGATGAAAGAGAGGATATGGAAGAGAGAGATAGAGGGAGAGGGATCGGGTGAAGATGAAGGAGAGGATGAGCAAGATGGAGAGGAAGTGGTAGAGGATGTGGAATTCAGAAATAGAAGTAGAGGGATCGGTGAGGATAAAGGAAATGTTGAGGGAGAGGAAGAGGGATAAGATGAAAAAAAGGAAAGAGGGAGAGAGGGAGTGAGAGTAAAGTGTAAAAGATGACTAGGGCCTTTACGAAATCCACGCAAGAATTACCTCGCCAACGATAAGTTAGTGAGTGCGTATATAAACTTGTGTCGATAAAAATCATATTATAGCCGATTCAAGTAGGGTTTTGCCTTTAAATATATTGTACAATTTCATACTATAAAATAAAAATAATAATAATAAAATAATATTTATTATTATTAATAATAATAAAATAATATTTTATAATTTTATATTATAAAATTTTAACTTCAACTCGCGTAACGCGTTCGGGGCCTGCTCATAATTGTACTATCTCATGCTAATTGCGATGCATATGCTTGATCATGCTGCTCTTTCAAAGCATGTGTTTCAACGAACTAGTCAAGTAGTAAATGAGTTTCTATACGTCGCTTTTTGAGATCAGATGTTGCAAGTGCGCATAAATATGTTGCTGTTGCATCTCAATACTGTTCTTAGACGTGTTGGGGCCGATCCTCAACGCTAGCGCGGACCGACGATCATCTCAATAAGAATCAATCAAAATTCACTTATTTGAGGCTTGCAACTACGCTTTGCTTTATTAAAGATGTAGCTTATTATTTTGCTAAATTCACTTACATATTTGAAGGGATCTGAAATCCGCTTGTCGCTGCTTGAATGGTTTCTGCGAATTCCATTTTCAGAACTCTGACATATTTTGAAAAGTTAGGTGCAAAATAGATAACGATGGGTGTTATTAAAGCAAGGTTGAATCAGTTCCAAAGCATATTTCTCATAAAACTGCCAACTTTATTAGTTTGCTATTAAACGAAAAGATACAAAATATTTTACACTCCTAAAAAGTCCGTAATGAGGATGTTCTTTTTTTACTAACCTCAAAGCAAGCTTTATATCACGTCCACTATACGCTAAGCACATTCCTCATTTATTACAGATTACAGTCTATTTTTTAGTCAGTATGGTACGATTCTGAAATGAGTGAAAGCCGCAACACTCCTTTAAATTCCATAATCAGATAATTTTCGATTTTCCTAACCTCAAACCAAGTTTCAAATCACGACCGCTATGTGCAAAGCACATTCCACGTTCGTTATAGAGTATGCTTAATTTTTCTGGTCGGTATGGCACTATGCTGGATTGAGTAAAAGTCAATACACTCTTAAATAATCAAGAAATTAGAACAATTATTTTTTCCAAAGTCAGAGCAAGCTTTTAAATACGTCCAATATATGTTAAACACATTTCACGTTTATCACAGACTGCAGGCAAGTTTCTTGGTCGGTATGTGAAATGAGTAAAAGCCGATACATTCCTATAAAGCCCGTAATCAGAAAATTATCCATTTTTCTAACCTTAAAGCAAGTTTCAAATCACGTCCGCTGTATATTAAGCAAATTTAACTTTTATCACAGACCACAGTCAATTTTTTTGATCGGCGTATTATATGATTCTGGAATGAGTATAAGCCGATACATTCCAAAAAAGTCAGTAATTAGGGCATTATCGATTTTTCTAATCTCAAATCAAGCTTTGAATCACGACCTCTATATGCTAATTATATTCCAGGTTCTTTACAGAGTACAGTCAGTTTTTCTGGTAGTTATGTGATAATGCTGTGATAAATAAAGGCTAATGATTAATAAACTCCAAAAAGGAGTAGCTTCTTCCTCATTCTACCCTTTTACCGTTCCCACCGTACCGCGTGCTCACCGTAGCTAGTGTATCGTATAAGTAACCTTATTGTATCGGTCGGATAATAATTGTAAAATCATGCTGCGAATTCGAGCAGCTGGCGCTCAACCTTTGTAAAATTAGTAGAATAAACCACAAGTGTTCACAGTTTTATCCTAAATCCCGTGTATCATTTCTTTAACCCTCGAATAAATATAATGTTAAAGCCTGCATGTGCAGCGCAATAATATTGGTTAAACAAGCCAAAATTATTGTCATAATATATATGTATATATATATAGTCGGTAAAATAATTAATTATTTAGACATATATATATATATATATATATATATATATATATATATATATATATATATATATATATGTCTAAATAATTAATTATTTTACCGACTCTGAAGAATCCCGAAGGACGCTCGACAATTAACAGTCCAACTCACCGTCGTTCAAATATCCTCGTGTTCGCAGGGTAGTCTCGATGTTGCTGCCTCGTGGTCGCTACCACGTCGCGAACAAAACTAACAATTCTAACAATGCTAACGATTCTAACGCACTTAATTCCGACACCCCAACATAACCCAGCGACTTCAGACGACTCCATGGAAATGGACGTGGAGGGAGAAGATGGGACGCTTTCTTAACTGGGATAATTTCTCAATTCCTCTCATTTTATGAATGTCGCGGCGAGGGTCAGGGATACGTTTTCTTTCCGTACGGAGATTAATGCGGCGGTTCGAATATGCGTATAAATGAGACGGGTTAGATCTGACGTCCCCACGGGGAATTTAAAATTATGAATTCTTAAATTTATTTAAAGTTAAGGCAGCAGCAGTTGTCGAGACGATACACGAATAGCACCACCCTGAGGTAATGTGATAAACGGTACCAGGGTGGGTTCCGTCAGAAGAGGAAAGGGTGGCAGGTTTTAGTGGGTCGGTTTGCAATGCAACAGCTGTGTAGTTTTTTTTCATGTTTTTTGTTAATTTTGTTTTTCGTCCTATATTATACACACGGCGGATGCATTCCCAACAAGCCCCACACTATCCTGTGGGGATATAGGATATAGCTGTGCGGATCCAGTCGGGTGTGCCTTAGGTGGCATTTCCTACATACCCTCAAATGAAGAAAAAAAAAGAAAAAAATGCCCATAATTACTTTCTCAGATTATTCTCGCTATCCTTCTTGATGCTACGACGGGCGAGCAGTCAAATGGCGATTTTTTTCGTGAGGCAGAAATCTCTTCTAAAATCGGCCTACTTCTCGCCTAATTTCACTCTACACACACTTGTTGCTCTTTTTATTAGGTCGATCTTCATTGGTCTTGATTTTCCTCGACTGTGAAAATCGAGCGCCGATGGCGGTGGGATAAGTCGCTAATGGTGGTAAATTGGTCCACTATGTGATTGTCGCCTTGTCCACAAGTCGCGGGCAATATGAATCGCTAATTATAGACATGCGGCAACACGGCGTGTATATCTATAGCGGGCGCTTTGACTTTTGTCGCTTCGGAGCCATCACCATTGGCAGCGGCGGAAGGCGCGCGCTGACCTCCGCTATGGTAGACCGGCAACTTCAGGCGACTCGCCACGAGGCGGCTACTAGCTCTCCCCTGAGCTGTCGGCTGCCGCGTCTCTCTCTCCCTCTCTCGCTCTCTCTCTCTCTCTCTCTCTCTCTCTCTCTCTCTCTCTCTCTCTCTCTCTCGTGGCTACAGCCGGTGTTGTGTGCCTGGAGGAAGCTACCGCTGCTGCAGCGAATTCTCTCTCCTCCCGCGCCTGCATGCATCGGGAAAGAAGCCTGGTCGCGCGTGTGTGTGTCTGTGTACGCGCGTGTGTGTTACCACAGCACGGCGTACACACCAACAGTTCCAGCCCCGGCGTCTGCGTACCTCTGCTGGGCTGTGGACTACCGGTCGCGCTCTCTCCCGCGTCGTCGTCGTCGTCGTCGTCGTGATAGGTGCAGTGTCTGTGTGTGTGTGCAGTCGTCTACTTGGTGGTTGCTCCAGCCAACAGTACCGGCGGTACGATCAGCTATCGTGTCGGTGAGGTGCGTGTTTGTGTCTGTGTATTCCCCTCAGTCGCAATGCTCGGGCTCCTCGTTCCCTCAAACGACATTAATAATTACCCCCCGTTAATAATGATTCAATAAAATAATCTCGGCTCTGGTGATGGTGGCGATTCGGTCGTGATTGACTGCCCAGGTGTTCATACTTAATTATTTTTCAATCAAATACGCGTTACAAGTTTGTAATGGGTTGAAAAAATTTTAAGCACATTTTTTGGAATGTACTTTCGTAAATAAAAATTAGCTAATATTTTCGTGAATCAGTTGCGCAGCTTTTTCTAAAAATCTACAAGTATGTATAGAGTAAGAACAGATTGATAATCGTTGAGAATGTTATATGTAAGAAAATTCCTAAAAAATTACATTTTTAATTTGTTTAATATCTGCCCAGCGAATTATTTAAAATTTCATAGAAACATACTTCAAATATGTTTAAATATCAGTAGGCTTAAGAAAATTATAGATGCAAGAAGTTATTATTCAAAGTTACCAAATTGTTATCAGCTTGATAGTCAAATGGCTTAATTATTTTGCATAAATAATTGGTTTGCTTACTTGGCTTGAAGTGGTTTGCATATAGCATAGTAACGTTCAAAACTTATAGCAAGTATTGTGAGGACTGATGCATGAGCTATCGTTGATTCAATAAATGGAATTGCTTTGCCTAAAAAACAGTGAATGTTCATTAAGCCTTATTAATACAGTTACGATTATTTAAGAAAGTTAAGTTTAAATACTAAATGAAATAGTGTATGTAATATAATTCATTTGCTTCTACCACTAACCTTGATGAAAATTATACGTTAATCAAAGGAAATAATTATAACTTAAAATTGTATATAAGGGTTTTATATGCAGAAAGTTTTAAATTTAAGAGCTGTGTTTTAAGCTATTATCAGTGCTATACATCGTGAAATAATAAAACATATTTTTGCTTAATCAAAAAGTTAGCTTAGTGATACTCGAAGTAAAAATAAACGTTTCATTATTAGCATATGTCCGTGTGTGTGTGTGTGTGTGTGTGTGTGTGTGTGTGTATATATATATGTATATGTACGTGTGTGTGCGTATGCGTGTGCATGCGCATGAGCGTGTGCTTGTACGTGTGCGTGGTGCGTGTGCGTGTGCGTGGGAGTGTCCGGGTGCGTGTGCGCATGTGAGTATATCTATGTGTGTGCGTGTGTGTGCGAGTATGTGCATGCGAGTATATGGCCTTTGTTATCTCCAGTACTTGACGGTATATTTAATTTTTCGGTACTCAATAGGCACGACTGCTCCAAGGGAGAACCTTATATTTTAGTCAACGCAAAAAGAGTAATATCTTAAAAACTAACAACCTATTAGATAAAAACATGTTTTAACATCATAGGAACACATTTCAAGCATCCCACTAGATGTATGCATGGATGTATGTGTGTATGTAATCAAGTTTATACAATAACTCATCCATCTGCTATCAAACTAGCTAATACTCAAAGAGTAAATACTCGTTCAGTAAATACAACAGAGTTGAAAAACTAGCAAGTGCAAAGTCTATGATTACTGATACGCTGCACAGAAAGATTTACGTTTAAGGACAGAGCTTTAAAAATTATAAGGAGCCAGATATATGACTGAAGTTTATCAATTCTGCAACATAGAGGAATTAATTTCCATATTAAACTTGTGACGATCTCAGCCGTTCTTAATATAAAGAGAAATGCTTTTTAGGCACTGCGATAGGGTAGGATATCTCACGCAATTTTTTACCAATCGGGTTGAAATTTGAGGAGAGATCTCCTCCAGCACAATATGAAATTCTATTATTTTTTTATCCCGATCCTGTACATAGTTTTTAAATTACGAGCACTTTTTGCTTATTTTTACGTGTTTTTTTTAAAGAAATTCATGTTATACGATTATCTCCGCGAAATCTTAGCGAATCAGGCTCAAACTTTTTTTGGGAACTCTCCTAAGTATAGCAACTTGATGGTCCTATTTTGAGATTGATCCTGCAAATATACGCTGAATGTGGCGACTATAAAAATCGCTAAAAACGGTTTTTGGACTATAACTTGAAAACTAAGCATTCTACGAAAAAAAGTTAAATAGAAAAGTTGTAGATCTTTGACAAATACAACTTTTTTCCATGGACATCTATTTATGAAAATACTTTTAACTCGAGTTATCAAGCCAAAAATGAATTTTAACATCGAAAAAACAGCTTTTTACCATATAACTTTACAGCTCTGCATTTTACATGAAAAAGTTAAATGGAAAAGTTTTGTAGATCTTTGAAAAATACATCTTTTTTTCTTGACACCAAGACGCGAAAATGCTTTTAAATCAAGTTAATAGTCCAAAAACGATTTTTGACATCGGAACCGGTATAGAACCGGACCCTGTGGTTCCTACAATCTCGCTCACGCAAATCAACTTACACCATAGCAAAAGTGCCTCGTCTAGGCTAGGCTAGGCTGAAAAGAAATCCGAGGAAGACACCATGTATGAAACGGCGGAGGACATAGATCACTGCTGCAAGATCCTACATAGCACAACTATCAGTTCGTTTGAAAACAACTGTGAGTTAAGGAAAAGTGTAGCTTCCAAGGGGGCACCATGGTGGAATCACTCCTTGGAAAAACAACGCAAAAAGGTAAGACGGCTGTATAATACATCCAGGCGAGCTAAGAAGGATCGGGACCTGCTCCTCTTTAGAACGGCACAAAAGGAGTATAAGAGGTTAATAGAATTAACTAAGGTGCAGGGGTGAAGAGGACTCTACGAGAGCATGAAGAATCTGACAGACACTGCCACACTGTGCAGAGTCCTACAGAACCCCAAAGACCCCCTCGTAAATACAATCCGACTGAAGTCAGGTGCATGGGCGGAGGACGGGCAGGAGGCTTTAGGAGGGCTACTTGAGGTCCACTTCCCAGATTTCCAAACTCCGGAGGAGGAGATAAAAAAAGAATAGCGTGGGCAATAAGCACCTTCGAGAGAAGCGATTGTGAAAGGCATGAAGGCGCACGCGGTTCCAGAGACACTTTACAGGTGGATCTGGCGCATGTTAAGCAGCAGGGGTAGCATAGTAGCCCATTGGGGTGGGCACACAAGGAAAGGCAAAGTGACCAAGGGATGTCCACAGGGGGTCTTCTCCCCAACGATGTGGTGTCTGGTGGTCAACGAACTGATACGGCTGCTAAACGCAGCTAGGTTTTACGCACAAGCGTATGCAGACGACATTGTAATCATGGTTAAAGGTGATAATGAAGACATGCTCACAGGTCTCATGCAGCACGCACTGAGGGTAGTGGATGCCTGGTGCAAGTCGGTGAAGCTCGGGATCAACCCCAATAAGATCGATGTTATGCTGTGCATCACCAGGTATAAGGTAAAAACGATCGATGTTCTCCACCTGGGGGGCGTGCCCCTTAGCCTCGTCAAACAAGCCAAATACCTATGCGTCACTCTAAACGGCAAACTAAATTGGGGTAGACGCATTAAAAGTAAATGCGAGAAGGCGATTAGCACGTTCTGCGCCTGTAGAAGGGCCTTTTGCAACACCTGGGGCCTGCAGCCGGAGAAGGTAAGGTGGCTGTATGAGTCCATCATCAGACCGAGATTGGCTCATGGAGTCCTTGTGTGGGGTTACAGGACAGAACTTAAGGGGGTATCCCTATATAGATCGATCAAAAAGTCGATTTTTTTTTATTGCATAAATCGAAAGTACAGCATTTCAAAAGTATGCTCTTAAAATTTCAGAGCAAAATTCGAATCCGTTCAGCCGCTATACGTATATTCGCTAACGTTCTTCAGCGCGCGGTACGCCCGGCGCAGGTAGGCAGGTAAGTGTTCGGATACAATGGCTCCCCGCTGAGCTGGGATACTTATACAATGAAAAGAGCAGATGTTTTCCGATTTATGAGTGTGTTTGTGTGTACCCTAGCAAGAATTTTCGAGTTAATACTATAATAGGACAGGCAGTGTAGAGTATAGGTATAAACTTGTTTTGGAGCGTTGGTTCGCTACAGTCGGCTCAGTTGTACTGTAACTGTTGTGTAGTTTACAGCGCTCTCACAAAATACATCATGACATCTTACCCGAAAGGTCAACATACCGAAAACTATCGTGCAAGTCGTAGGAAGAGATCTTTTCACGGTAATCAGCATACGACTAAAGAAGGCGAAGTGAAAGGTGTCAGTGCCAGTGCACGAAAATTAGCAGCAGTAACTGCGGATGACATTCCAGTCAATCAATCTCACAGATATCGGATCATCGAATTTGTAACTATTTTCTCGGTACTTTCCGAGATGCTGTGCTGTAAAACTTGCAAAGGAGCTGTGAATTTTGAAGAGGCTGGCTTCCGTGGTTTCAGCTGGAAACTTACTGTTTCGTGTAAATGTGGCATGATTACTATACCTTCTGGCCCTCACATAAACAATGGGTTTGAAATAAATCGTCGTATAGTGTTTGTGATGAGACTTTTAGGCATTGGTTTGCAAGGAATAAATTTATTTTCGAATTTGATGGATTTTGGTGAAGGACTTAGTAATACAGCATACGACAGTATATTGGAGCACATTCATCAAGCGACAAAAATTTATTTCAAAATAACAAGTCAAAAGGCTGTCAAAAAAGAGAAAAAATTGAACGAGCAAGCAGAAAAACCATTACTTGAAATGAAAGTATCCGGCGATGGATCGTGGAAAAAACGAGGCTTCTCTTCGAAAATCGGCGTGACAACGCTGATATTATATAACTGTAGGAAAATTGTTGATTTGATTGTCAAAAGTACGTTCTGCAAAATGTGTCTATCATGCCCTCATAAGAAAAACACTCAAGAATATGTCGATTGGCACGAAAATCATGCTAACGAATGTGCTGCAAATCACGAAGGCTCTGCAGGAAAGATGGAGGTCGACGCCGTTATAGAAATATTTGAGCGTTCGTTTGATGACTACGGCATACGATACAGCGTTTATATCGGCGACGACGACTCGAAGACTTTTTCTGCCGTTTTGAAAAGTAATCCTTACAGAGATGAATTCCCGGTGGTAAAATGTGAGTGCATTGGCCACGTACAAAAGAGAATGGGAACGCGAAAAATTGGGAGGTAAAGGCAAACTTACCGATGCCCTTATTAAAAAGTTAAGTACTTATTACGGACTTGCCATAAGAAGGAACGTCAACTCAAAGCAAGATATGAGTGACGCTATTTTGGCTACATACTATCATATGTGCTCGACTAACGAAACACAGCATCAGTACTGCCCTCCGGGAATCGACAGCTAATATGAGTGGCAACAATCGCAGGTAGTCGGAGCCAACGTGTTTGACCATCCCCCAGCTCTTCATCAAGATTTACAAAAGCATTTATTGCCTATTTATGAAGATTTGTCAAGAGAAGATCTGTTGCAAAGGTGCTTGGGGGGACATACCCAAAATGCAAATGAAAGTTTTAATGCTTTTGTATGGCGCTTGGCTCCTAAGCATCTGCACTGTGGTTCAAAAACTGTTGAAACTGCAGCTTGGATTGCTGCTGGATTATTCAATGACGGCTATAAATATATCCTGCAAACAATGAAGATCCTTGAGTTCACCATTGGAATGCCAACTTACAACCACGCGAAGAAAATGGATGAAAAGCGACTCAAGCGTCAGGAGCTGAAGAGTGCGAGTGCCACTAAAGAAGGCTGATTGGCTAAAAACTCAAGAACTGCTGCTTATAAAGAGGAAGAAGATGACCTCGTCTATGGCCCTGGCATAGCCGATTAAGGAAAAAGTGAAAAAATAATGGTGAGTATATCTAAAATGCGATTTCAGTTACTGCGAACTTTAAAACGCGTTTTTCTCGAAAAGAAAATTTCTTTATTGTCCGTGTTTGTGTGCACAGTTTCTCGGCGAGTTTTCAACTTATCACAAAAAAAACGCCATTTTGAAGGTAATTTCATAATCTAGTCGATGAACCTACTTGTTTTTTAAATAAAAATTTATTTAACCACAATTTTGCAATAATAATAAAAAAAAATTACAGTTTTTTTTCAAAAGTCCACCATTTTGCTATGGAATTTTTTTATACTTTTAATTTAGGTTAGTCGACGAGATTTAGACCTAATAATAACAAAAAACTTTTTTTTTATTTTTCAGAGAGATACGACGACGACAAGTCTGCACACAAAATTGTAGGAAGAAAAAAAAAGTTCATGGTTCATCATTTTTTTATCACTAGCATAAACAAAATAATGTAATAAAAAAAAAAGAAATGCATATTTAATGTTTGAATAATAAACCAAAAAAATTTCAAATAAAAATCTTGTATAGTTTTTTAAAAAAAAAATTCGCAAAGTTTCAGTTTATTTTTGCTCATCTATATAGGGATACCCCCTTAAGGTACATGAAAAGGCACTGGATAGGGTTCAAAGGCTAGTGCTGGGAGGCATGACAGGATGCATGAGAACGACACCAACAGTCGCGCTGGAAACCCTAATGGACCTTCCACCACTAAATAAGGTACTAAGGGTAATTGCCTATAAAACTTACTGCAGGCTGAAGGAAATACCGAGCAGCGACAACTTCAGAGACAACAAGGTTGTCTCAGAAACGCTGCCGGTCATTGACAATGTAGGCTATGATAGAATCACAGAACGGATACAGTTCTCCAACCCTTACAAGGTCTTTCTCCCGATCAGGGCAGAATGGAGTGAAGGGGGACATGAATTTATAAAAGTAAGTATCGTCTGCTAAACGGATGGCTCTAAGGCCGAAGCGGGCGTGGGAGCAGGCGCGTGGGGATCGGGCAGCACGGAAGAAATAGTGTGCTCACTGGACCCTCCACGCGACGGTGTTCCAGGCCGAAGTCAAAGCCATTACGGAATGTGCGGAAGTCCTCTCGGCCAGGGGTGTCGGGCAGAGGACAATAACTATCTGTTCGGACAGCAAGCAGGCTCTGCTCGCACTGGATAATATTAGCACGTCCTCTAAGAAGGTGCCAAGCTGCAGGAAGGCCCTGGTCACTTTCATGGCGCGTAACCTGGTGAGGCTGGTGTGGGTGTTAGGACACTCGGGTATCCGCGGTAATGAGAAGGCGGATACAACCTGCGAAGTCAGAAGAGCTGCGGGGGTCCTGGCTGAAGGAGAAACTGCGCGAAAAATGGAGTAATACATCTGGTATTAGGCAAGCAAAGGCGCTGCTGGGAGATAACCCACCGGAAGACTGCATAACAGTTATAAAAGGCTTGGGCAGAACCAAGCTTAGGTCTATTATTGGCTGGCTGACTGGGCACTGGAAGGTGGGATACCATCTTCATAAGATGAAGCTCTGCGAGGTAGGCCCGTGCAGATGGTGCGGTTACACAGAGGAGTCATCCCTACACCTAATGTGTAAATGCCCCGCCTTCGTGGGGACTAGACAGAGGGCATGGGGCGCCTCTTTTATGAAAATGACCGCGCTAAGGTCACTCAATCTGGAATGTATAGGTCAGGTAACACGGGCAATCGACAGAAGGCTAATCCAACAGTAGGCTCCATTTTTCTAGGACAGGAGGAGAAGCACAATGGGCATTGCCTGAATGCTGGACCGGTATGTCCCCGAGCAGGGGCCGCCGCTGTCACCTCCACAACCACGACTAAGAGAATAAGACCAGACTAAAGCTAATACTCTTCTTAGAAATGTCACGAAGAAATTAATTTCACTTTTACAATTGAAAGAAAAATGACATTATTAAAAGAAATACCGATCAAAAATGAAAACGAAATTGTTAGTAAGTAAAATATTTTATTTATATCACATTTATCAATTAATTTATTATAATTTTTATTATTAATACATTTCCACAAGATTATACATAAAGATTAGTACTTTTCACGATTTTCCCAATAGCACTTTTGCATACATTTTCAAAGAAAACTAATAGTCGTATTATACTTATATACAATTATATATAAATGGACTTAGAAATTTTTACCTTACAAAAAGTCATATTGTTGTATAGTAAAAGATCAGGCACTATTGAAAGACGGGATTGAGCGTAATGGTGGTTATTGTGACTGATGACCAATTCCAGGTAGTGCGTTCCATAGGTTTTGGTGTTTAGTTATAATTACTGATCGGATATGGTGTCCAGGTGATTATAGGTGCCAATGACGAGGTTAAGTCAGCACGCTCCGTAACTTTTCGTATCTAGCTACAACTACTAGTCAGAGACGGTGTACTGGTGGTTATGGTGCCCGATGACGAGATCTAGATAATGCATTACATAGTTTTTGATGTTCACATATATGTATTTTGTTGAAGACGTATATGTATACACATATTTGTTGAAGACGGTGTTTAGGTACTCCATTAGCCAGACGTATTGCAAATTGTTAGCAATTTAACATACACGTTTTGCTATCGATTTCCTGAAGTATAACACATATATATATATGTTATACTTCAGGAAATCGATAGCAAAACGTGTATGTTAAATTGCTAACAATTTGCAATACGTCTGGCTAATGGAGTACCTATATATATATATATATATATATATATATATATATATATATATATATATATATATATATATATATATATATATATATATATATATATATATATATATATATATATATATATATATAAAATCTTCACGATTCATGAATTTAACGGTGCATATAGTTAAAATGCTTTTATATATATATATTATGATGCGTGGCTCGGACTCCCGTGGGCATGCGGCCCGGAACCACGGTATAGAATGAATATTAGATAAATTATTAAGAAACTTATGATTAATTGCCAATCGGCATACGCCGTCAAGCAATCAAATATAGACCTCCAACGGTTCATGATTTTATTTAAATTTGAGCGCCAGGCACTGTATTCCGATTTAGTTAAAATTTTACCAATGGTGATGAGCAGTGCCCCTCGTCATATTCTTTGAATTTATTATTTGCTTCTTCCCTGAAAAGGAGTTCTAATTTATATTAACTACTTTTAGTGTTCACACTTAGACACGGCTAGCTAAGAGTTGTTTCTACACGCGGAGAGTCGTGGGGTCTCGACGGTTACAGCTTCCTTACTTTTATTTCACCGTTACACGCGAAAACATAGGCGAAGCTTGCTCAAACAGACACACACATAGGAGTGAGGCAACACAAAAAAATAAAATAGTATGATCTATATTTAGATTTAAAATGAATGCAGTGCCTTTTATTTCACGGAGAACCTATGCGAGTGGGAGAACACGCTGTAAATTTTATACAATAACGTTTTATCGGGTCTCCCACGAGGCACATCGTTGAAAGTAACAAAGTTTTTCCGTGAGTTAACAAAATTCAAATTTTGAACCAAGGTACAATTTTACAGAAATTCGCCAACGAAATTATCGCTACATTCACCTTAATTCTGAATCTTACATTTTTTTATCTCTAAACCGTACTAAATTCAACGTATTTAAGTTTTCTATTTTTACTTTTCCTTAAAGCTAGTCTTAATTTAAATTTAATTAATTGTATAAAAAAAATTGTATCAATAAAATTGTATGAAAAAATCTATTATACGCCTGGGGCAGGAAAGGTAACCCGGCGTCGAATTATTGGCCCATATTAGGCACAAAAACGTGGTGACTTAGCTTAGTGTCCTTCTCGTCGATGGCGTGGAGGCTGAAGCGAGTAGCGCAGTCACACGAAGAGGTTCGGCGAGAAGTTATACAAAAAAAAATTAATTAAAGTTACAAAAAATATAATTCGTAAAAGAAAAAAATTATACGACTGTACACAAGAAAAAAATTAAAGTCCAGAAGGGACTCGCGGCGCGGATGTTGGATGAAGTCCCATGGCCAGGAAGGTGTTGGTCGCCCGGGAGGTCGGAGAAGAGTCTGAGCTCGCTGCCGGCTCGAAGGCCGCGGCCTTGGACCCGCCTTCCACGTCGCTGCCTCTGATTGGTGACATCTCGTCGTCGCCAGGCTCTCTGATTTGAGAGCAACCCTCACGTCAGGTTGTAATCTTTGGTTCTCGCCTCTGCTCTTCTTCTCCCCGAAATCGCCTGATGCTGTAACAATCGTATTGCGTAAGGCACTGGAAATTTCCATCCTCGCTGGGGGAGAAGTTAGGAGACATTGTATATAGAGATGTCTATAGTACATTGCCTGGCAATAGTCCGTGGGTTCTTACGTAATTGTCGTACGCCTTGGAAAGAAAAATAAGCTTTTACACTATAAAGTATTTTGCCTTACCAGGCAGATGCTTAGAAGTGAGAGAGACAGAGTAAGGAGAGAGTAGCTGTGTTCTTCGAAGATTTACTTAACTTGTAGCTAATGCTGGCGGCCGACGCTGACGCTCGTTGCGATGATATTATACGGCGAGTTGCGAGGTCTTATGGACGTTTCAGGCGTACCTGGGCTCGTTGCCTTTGAAAGGCAGCGGGACACAGCTTTTGATGGGCTGTTGATGATGACGAGCGCTAGATTTCCGCCGTAAAAAAAATGCTTTTTGTTTCATAAAAAATTAATTCGAACTACGCAGTATTTTTTTCTAAGCTACTATGATTCTGAACACTAGGTGGAGAGACTCCTCTCGCGGTCATGGCAGGATCTCGTTTCGAAATCGGCCTTTGATGTATTAGTCGCGCATAAGTAACGCGGAGAAAATTAAAAATCTTCTCACCGCGTTACAATATATATATATATATGTATATATATGAATATATGAATATATATATATATATATATATATATATATATATATGTGTGAATATATATGAATATATGTATATATATGAATATATGTACATATATAAATATATATGAATATATATGAATATATATGAATATATATGAATATATATGAATATATATGAATATATATGAATATATATGAATATATGTATATATATGAATATATATGAATATATGTATATATATATGAATATATGTATATATATATATGAATATATGTATATATATGAATATATGTATATATATATATATATGAATATATGTATATATATGAATATATGTATATATATATACGAATATATATGAATATATATATATATATATATATATATACACGAATATATATGAATATATGTATATATATATACACGAATATATATGAATATATGTATATATATATATGTATATATATATATATATATATATATATATATATATATATATATATATATATATATATATATATATATATATATATATATATATACACGAATATATATGAATATATGTATATATATATACACGAATATATATGAATATATGTATATATATATATATATATATATACACGAATATATATGAATATATGTATATATATATACACGAATATATATGAATATATGTATATATATATATATATATATATATATATATATATATATATATATATATATATATATATATATATATATATATATATATATATATATATATATATATATATATATATATATATATATATATATATATATATATATATATATATACACGAATATATATGAATATATGTATATATATATATATATACACGAATATATATGAATATATATATATATATATATATATATATATATATATATATATATATACACGAATATATATGAATATATGTATATATATATACACGAATATATATGAATATATGTATATATATATATATATATATATATATATATATATATATACACGAATATATATGAAAAAAAAGAAAATAATGAATAGCTCAAATTAGTAAAAAATAAATATAAAAATTCAAATAATTATAAGTTAAATCATGTTTTTATTATATATATTAATTTATTCATTTACAGGTTTCATTTTTTAAAAATTCAAGTAATTTATAATCTAAAAAATTGATATTATATTTTAATTTTATTAATTTTTCTAAATGTCATTTAAAATTTTTATCAATTATCATGTTATGACTTTTATTGATAAAATTTGATTTGTTTCAAACTTTAAAATTCAAGTTGATGTCAGCCTACGTTCGTAATACTTAATAACTACCAAGAAAGTTTTAGAGATGTGGATCCTTCAATTTTCTGAAACTTTTAGAATCATTCTCTGATATCTATAAATGAACCGTAGCACCCGCAGTTTTTTTGAATGGGCTCTTTTATTAAGATATCAGTTATTCTACTCTACAAAAAGAATAATAATTTTGAAGTTAAGTATAAATTATTATATATAAATTATAAAATGTTCATTTTTCTTCGACTCTTAAAGTTGTGAGGTAAAATGAAATTGCATATAAAAAAAGTACTTATATTGATAGTTTCATAAGAACAAAATTAAATTATATAGTGTTACAGAATTGTGGATTAGGCCTATTGGGGATACCACGCTATAAAAAAAACGCACTGCGATATTTATCGCAACATTTATTTTTAATATTTACTTATGTATTTTAAAATTACAAATATAAAAACATGAACAGGCTATGCTAATCGTCAGGAAATAGTCAGGCACTAATCCGACCGCCTGAACAACAACGTAATAGGCAGTAAACAGACACTACAGCTGTTAAATCACAAACGAACTGCCCCCTCGGAGGCGAGTAGCCCAATCAACGAATATATGCTACTATGAATCTACATTTTTTCGGATGAGTCATGGGAGTTATCGGACCCATCGTATCTGTACTTACCCTTTGCAAGGGTTTTATGGCTTTATCCCTATCGTTATCAAACTTTAACTTGTTCATTTTAGCTATTTTACAAATTTCGCAATCTATCAAGCAATTACCATGATCTGAGCTTTTGTAATTTTGAATGTCTGGATAAATGTTAATTAATCGTTTCAATTTATCATGAGATGTGTGGCCTAACCTCATATGCCATAGATTCATTGTGTTTTTAACATCTTCCATATTTTCTGAATTATCCGGGTGATTTTGATCGGCGAATCTAACTCTTTTAACTGGCTTATCCAGGTTTTTATTTACTATCAAAAATGCCTCCTTTTTAGCTTCTACTAGATTGTCTTTAGTCGTTCTTAATTCTACTATCCAGAATGGATCTTTAAAGAGTCCTTCTATTATATCTATTATAACTTTATTCGTGACTTTATCAAATATATTTACTATCTTATTATCCAGGTGAACACCTAAACCTTGATCAGTAAATTTCTTTAATGATAGTAAGTTTCTACTCAGATCTTATCGCGTAAATTATTCTTTCGAGTTCAATTATTTCACCGTTACTTAATTCAACTTTGACGTTCCCTTGAGCTTGAGATTCTAATCGTGCCTTTTTATCTTTGTTTGCGCATCCTATAAAACCTTTTATTTTATTATCTAATTTTTTAAAGATAATTCGTGAATTTGTCAAATGTTCTGTGGCACCCGAATCCAGAATGAATTTATCAAAATCGTAATTACACATACTACTCGTACCATCATTTTTCTCAATCAAATTAACCGCATTGTTACAATGTATTCGACCAATCATACCTTCCATTTTCTTGGGTATCGGCGACCGAAATCGACGTGGTCCCGGACTCCTTGATCTCGACCTCTCACGTCTCGGTGAGCGTGACTCAGTTTTCCTAGACTTCCTTCTTGGCGAATCCCCACGACCATTTTCGTGTCGCCGCTTGCCTGCCTGGCCAACTTTTCTCTTATTGGGCTCCTTGCAGTCCGCTGCAATGTGCCCAAACTCGTTGCAGTTAAAGCATTTGACCTTTTTGTGCTTGCAGTCGTTCTTCAGGTGGTCCATGCTGCCACATCTATCGCATCGTTTTCTCTCGGGGCTCTTATCCTCCGAGCTGGGCTGTCGCTCTCGCGAGCGATCACGGAACCTCCTTGGCTCGCTCAACAAAACGGAAGTCTCTTTCGGTTTTGTCCTACTCGCATCAATCTGAAAAATGAAATCTTTTAGTTGATTATAATTATATTTCTTGCCTGAGCCATGTACAGCTATATTTTCAGCTGTAACAAGTTCCGGAAAGACATGCAACACTGCATTGTATAGAAGGCTTTTCTTCTCTCCATCGGAGACTTGTCTGATATCTTCGATGCATTCATACTCTCTTAAGAGATTTTCAAACTTTAAACAGAACTCGAACGCTGTTTCTTTATTCTTGTTCATCTTTGCGTTAAACAGACGTTTTTGAGCTGTATGTGGATTAATCCTGTATTCGTTACGTTTTATTTCTTTTAATTTTTTCAATAACTCCACAGGATCTTTTATGTTCATCGTATACAAATGATACTTTTCGTCTATTCTATTCAGAATAATTTCTCTTACAATGTTTTTATCATGCAGCAGTTCCTCATTGGATACACAGCAGCTGGCCTCTTCATCGAATAGATAAAACAGTTTTTTGGATCGCAGTTCTGAAAAAAGAAAATCTTCAAAAGGTGCAAACTCAGACCTTGTTCTGAATCTGTACGACCGTGTTATATTTGACTGCTTGGCTCTGCTATCACTGGAACTGCTGTTTTGAAGCGCGTTAGACGCCTCTCTCCAACTGCAATTCTGTAGGAGACTGTCAGTAGAGAACAATGTATTATTTTTGTCACTTACAATTTTTGTCTTATTATTTAATAAGCGCGAGGGACTCAACCCCAGTCGCTTCGTCGCCTCAATCCTCCAATCCTCATACGGCATCTCCTTGTAGCAACCCGCTGCGGAATCGAACAGACCAGCAGGCCCTGTGCCTGCGTCCCAGTTATCCTCGTCGTCCGATTTCGCAGCTGGACTGTGCCTTGGTCGTGGATTGAGCGTAGAAGAAGCTGCGGCCGCCGGCAGTGGCTCGTCCTGATCCATCAACTCCATGTCGTCAGTCCCGTCGACCAGCACCTCCCTTTGACCGGTTGATTTCTCAAATGAGAATGGTACGTCCAGCCTCACATTTCCAATCACACGGGGCCCTCGTTGCATCCATGGAGGCTCCTCCCAATCTCTGGCAGCTGCTGGTCGGCTAGATGGCTCAAGGCGAGTGTTACGGATGGCCTCAGTCAACGACTCCATATCCTTGTGTATAGAGCCACTCAGTGCCGAGATGGCATTGGTGCTTTTAACAGTGCAACCAATTAACGTTTCCACGCTGTTTTTCAATGCATTCATCAAACTCGATTGCGTGTTTGAATTCTCATTAAACTTGGCAGTGAGCGAACTCAGCTGTGATTGTAAATCAGCGTTGGTGGCACCTAACGCACTGATCTCACCACTGTGGTTTGTAGGTCTCCTCAACACTGCCACCTTAGCTTGCGAGTTGGCCAGAGCTTGCAGTAAGCGCCCTGCCTCCTCCATTTTCAACAGATTCTTATCTGAAACATAAACATAACCGTTAGTCTGTTGTGTTGAGGGAGAACCAGTGCTACTGAACACTAAGGCTTTGTGCACAAGTCCCGTGTCAGTAACTGAGCAGTGGGCGATCTTACGAAAAGCTCAGCCCACCACCCTAGTCCCTTTCAGTCGAGTGTGTGATAACACTATCTCGCTTACAGAGTCCCACAGGGCTAGGCGTTAGGCAAGCAAGCTTGTGTGGCCCGGTTTTCTTTTAAAAATGCATTTTTTGATAGAAATGCCGTGGCGCATGGCCATGCTACATGTTCGTGGTAAACCCCACAAGCTTGCACAGACTTTGCTTAACTTGACTTTAAATCGTTATTAAATTGACTTAAACAATTTTATATAAATACATATATAATCATCTATGCACATTCATATTCATTAAATACATGCGTTTACTTCATACCAAGCAAGAATTTATCCTCTTGTCCCATGTAAACCCAGACGTCTCCTTCATACAGTTTTACGTACAACGTCTTGTTGGGGCACTCTTTAGCTAGATCGTAATAGCTTATAATCTTAAGCTTTAATGCGTCGAAATCGGGTCCCAATTGGCCTGTAATGTACAATCTATATTAGTGTACACATTCAACCATCTGTGTTAATGTCGTTGCATAAACAAGACTTTCATTCTTTAACGTTCAGTATATGATTCGCACGTATTATAATCGAATCATCATCATCATGTCATCACATAACCTCAAAATCACGTGTGGCTTTATGTCATGTGCTCAGTAGCAGAGACATCAAATACGCTGCGGTCACAACACGCGCGCGTGCAAGCACGGCGCGTGCATAGACTCACACAGCACACGAGATGCCGGCCGCACTATAGCGCAGGCCGTATATTTTCATTCGTTTCCCCCGTGTGCACGACCGCTGGCTCGAGCGCCAAGCGCGCCGCATGCGTCTCGGCTCTCAAGCAAGCCTTATGGTGGTGTATCGTCGCACGACGATACCCAGCGCCTCCCGACTTCAGGGAGCATAGAGAGTATAGAGTTCTCTCTGTCTCTCTCTCCCTCCGTTTCCTGTTCCAACCTGTTCGGTGGAAGAGAGACGGACAACCGACGCTTTCCTTAAAGTCATGCACGTGCATACATATATATATATATATATATATATATATATATATATATATATATATATATATATGCACATTCCCCTAGTTTCAATTCTCGGAACCAGAATTGCGTTCGCGCGCTTTCTTTTTCAGAAATGCTTTTTCTTTTCCGACTTTTTCATGTATTCATGTGTATATATACCCACACACATATATATATATATATATATATATATATATATATATATATATATATATATATATATATACACCCCTTACTTCAGTTCTCAGAAATAAACTCGCGTTCACGCGCTTTCTTGTTAGGAAATCTTTTCTTTTTTTCGACTTTTTCTTTTCTTTTTAAAAATCTCTTCTTAACTCAACGTGTTTTAATCGTATTTAACTTGAAGTTATCGAAATCGCGTTTTACATTAAGCAACCGCACTTTTCACTTATGTTTTATTAATGTAACATGTACTTACATAACTTATCCTCCGGCTTTTGCCACCTGTACACAGACGACGTCGTCAGGTCTTGTTGAGCGTCTTTTCTTGTGTACATTTCTACCTGGTAGGATTTTTCTGCACAATTGGAAAATCCCTCGTGGCTGATTTTGGCTCGAAGAGTGAAGCAGCCGTTGCACTGCTTACCGTTGCTTCTCCTCCCCTTTCCTCTCGGCCGAACACAAAACTCTCAGCAAACCGTAACCGCGTCCCGCGTGAGCCCTCTCTTCAACCTATCTTTCGCGCAGTGGAAGCGTGCTGAGGCCCGTAACCTATTATTAATATTATAATCTACTGCACTACGCATTGGATAGGTTGATCAAAAAGAAACTAGACACAGAGACGATAATTACGGTGTTAACAGAAACGTGGCTTTATTGAGATAGAGATGCTTGCGTCTCGAGCGTCCGAGTCTTTCTGATAGCAGAGCGTGGTTTTGTTACACACGTGATCAAGCGCGCAGAGCGCCAACGCCACACCAGTTGAAACAAGAGCGAAACGGGGACACAGGCACGGGGCAACTGGAGGAAGCGCGCTAAGGGCTAACGCATATAGCCACAATTCCAACAATATTAATATTGACATTTTATTTATATAAATATTTATTTTTATTAAAATTAATATAATTAAATTTTCATGTATTCTATCTCTATATTTATTTCAATTTATTATTTTTGCATAACTTTTTTTAAATATAATTTGAATGAAATTTATTACATAGAATAGTTAAATAAATCCTGAAAAGGTTACTTTTATTAATGGATTTATTCATTTACTTAGTATATTATCGTTTTGTGCGATTTTATTTTTGTATAATGTTTATATATAAGAAAGAAATTGTTTTCATTTTTTAATTAAGACAAATTTAATGATCTTTTTTCCTTGCTATTTAAAGTTTGAAGTTTACATCGCGTATAACTACAAAAATACTTAGACCAGCTAAGAATAGCTGTGAAGTATAAGAATAATAAATAGTAAGCAATTAAATATTATTTTGTTATTTGAATATTTATTCGCGAAACAGAATAAATTCATGCATCGATTTGAATATATCTCGAGCAGATATTCACGCAGGTATGGGGAATCAGGGCCGAATCACGCGGTGTGCATGCTTTATTCTCTGTGGAGTTAGTTATTTTAGTTCCCTGATGCTTTATAGTAATGTTTATAATTTGTTAAACGAAAAGTGTTTGGTAAACAATTAATTGTTGAAGTAATGTATGCTTATATTTTTAAGCGTAGAAGGTACCTATTTGTATCCTTAATACAATAACATTTGCATTCGACGGCATGGTTTTCGTTGAGGTCTATAATTAATTATTGTTTCGTTTTTGTATTCCATGTATCACATTTTTACATTTCTGTATCTGTAGCTACATTATTTTACACTTTAATTACAATTTTCTGTTTTCCCAGAAACACCAATTTTTTTACTTTAAATTTGTTTATAGCACATGGTGGCTTAAATCCGCCCTTAAGTCTCACCTATCCGTGACTTAAGTAGTCCATTATTGCACTATGCTTATCGCACTCGCTACGCTAGGGCGCTAACCTCACGCCGTGCAATAATGGACCACTTAAAGCACATGTATCGTAATGTACTATTATGCGCAAAAGTTTTGGTTAAAACGTGTTCAAAATTTACAAAAATGTTGTTTTTTTATATACACAACAACGAAATGGCGAGTTTTTGAGTTTAAAATATTAACATAGAAAAAATTTATTTAACGCGCATGTTAAACAAATACAATTTATTAAACAAATTAGATACTAACATTCACTTTCAAAAAAAGCTTTCTATTACTCTTTTTAACTTACAATTTAAAAGTTTAATTTTTTTTATAAAAGATTACGTATATTGATATAATACTTATATATTAATATAATTTATTGGATAATATAAAATTTAGCCTCGTTGTGTATCTTCTTCTATTAAAAAATGCTTATTCTTTGTTAATAATCAGATGTAATTACCAAATTATGCTTTATTTACCAAATATTTAATGTTAAACGGATAAATTAGCATCCACAATTAACAGTAATAAGTATTACATAGCACTTAAACGAAAGCAAAACTAAATTTTACAAATTATCCGAGTAAAAACGAATATAATGAGGCATATAATGAGGCGCGGGTCAGACTCGGTCAGACTAAACAAATTCTAAAAAATAACTCTTTTTTTAAATTTATGCCACAAAGGGTTCATACGAATATAAACGCTAATTTATTGAGTTAGCTCTTTCTAAACATGCGCAGAAGTATTTGATCACGTCATTAGATTTCGTATTAAATTTGTTAAGAACCTATTTTTCATAATTTACTAAGAAGCGATACAAGACTCTTATTTCATAAGGTTATGTTTTAAAAGTAAGTTCTTTCTAAACTTGTTTTCTAAATAATTTTGTCGTCGACTCCAAATTTTCTTTACAAAGATCAAAAGTTTAAGGTCCAAAGAATATTTTTGGAAAGCTTCAATGATATCTGATATTTTATACAAAGTCGCTCGATCCACCTTAATTCATCATCTGAGTCTGAAGAAGCAGTTTACCTCCTGCATACACCGTGTTTTTCTGAACATGTGCTCAATTGGCCCTTTTCCATGCAAGTAAAGGAGACAGAAAATTGTGCATATTAAGCGTGGGGGTGGATATGAAGTATTCCATTCATTAAAAAATTTTTTTCGGATCAAACTTTTCGAAAATGTTGAAATTGTTTAAAATATTTGTTAACTTTTAAAACATTTATAAATTTTTAATAATTTTAAAAAATTTTAATTTTAAAAATTTTTCAAGAACGTTATTTATATATTTATTTATTTTATTTATGTTTATTTTATATTTATTTTATTATTTTTAAATATTATGTTCGGAATTTGTATATATTCATTGACGAGGAATAAAGTAATTTGTATTTCAAATTTAGGTTCCTTTGAGCGCTCCGTAATATATATATTACTGTAATACTCTTAAATGTTTCTTTAGTAGATGTAACCCGTTATAGCCCAAACGTCCAAATGTGGACACTCGGCTGTTCAAGCTAATAATATTTTTCGGGGTAAAATCGTGTAATCTTTACAATTTTATGGTCATTATTTGGATGTGACCCCATGCAAAACAAATATAAATACTGTAATATAAATAGTTTTAAAAATATTTTAAATTTAAAACATTAAAATATGACAGAATTATATTTAAAATGTATTACAATAAATTGTTATGTAAAAATTATATTTGTTTTGTTTAAAAAATTCTCTTTAGATGTATCTTAATAGCCTATCGCTTTCAAACTGTTATGTAACTTTCTCGTAAAAGTTAACATATATGTTTCGAAATTAGTGTCTTTTACTTAAAAAGTAATAGTGTTTTCTTTCAAAAATTCATGTTTTATAATTAGTAATTAAATATTTAATTCGAATAATATTATCATAACATATTAGAGCTAATTATAGGAGTAATCATATCATTAATTAAATATGATTATTTAATATTATTCCAAGACATGGTGTTGTAATATTTTATTTTCATAATCTTAACAGGAAAAAAGTATTGTGTTTAAATTTTTTTTAAATAAATAAAAAATATTTTTTATATTTGATTTTCAGCTATTTTAATTTTACAATCTTTTAATGTAACAAATTGCTTTTTCTTATTTAAGAAAAAATTTATATGACAACTTTAGTATACTTGTTACGGGTTAGGGTTTAAATAAGTAAAAACTCACAGAACAAGGTCAAATTAGGCAATAGTTGAGATTTATTGCTCTTTAATAACCAACGCGAGGTGGGGGTAGTAGCGTGTGGCTTGATAGCGATCCGCGGAGCGACTGCCGAGACGCGAGACAAAACGGAGCAAAAGCGACGCTCTCCTAGTCGCGTGACATGATGCCTGAGCCCTGATTGGCTGATTGACGGCGGCAATAGAATTCGGAGCTAACGTATATATTTGTATAAACCCGTAGTATATAGTACATAGGGTTAATAACATTCCGCCCACCTCGTTTTCATATAAAACGATATAAAAATATTTTGACAATTGTACGTAAAATTATGCAGTTTCATTTAACAATATTTAACATCTTAATTGATCTATCAAAAACACAACTTCTACTTAGAATTTTACTTAGGTTTAATGCGTCGAGCGCGTAACAATTCATTGATTTCGTTTCTTTCGTTAGAAATTAAAAAAAAGAATAAAAAAATAAAAGAGCAAAAATACAGCATTAAGAATGCTACCTACTGACTCAAATTAAATCAATATTTCTTCGATCTTCTATTTTCAATCTTCATGTTCACCAACCTCCTGGGCTGCATCGACTTCTAGCAGCTTGACTAGCTTGGTGATTGACCGGCGAAGCGTGGTGGTCATGGTGCGTAGCGAGACCACGCGTACGCAGCCGTCCTTGCCTGGATGGGTCTGTGTTACTCTGGCTAGCGGCCACCTGGTGGGAGCAGTTGTCTCATGCCTTATCAGCACGATGTCACCGACTTGGTAGGAGGGTTGGTCATCCTTCCATTTGGTGCGACGTTGCAGTTGGTGCAAATAGTCACTTGACCAATGGTCCCAAAAGCGCTGTTCAACTGAGTCATGCACCGACACCGCTGCATGGGAGTTAGCTTTTCCTCGGTGATCCTAGGCTCTGAAACCAAAAAATACGCTTCCCCAACAAGGAAATGCGCAGGAGTTAATACAAACAAATCCGCTGCATCTTCAGTAAGCGGCATGAGAGGCCGCGAGTTGAGACAGGCTTCCACCTGACAAAGCAGGGTGGCGAATTCCTCAAACGTGAGTATCGTATCTCCAATGACCCTTTTCAGGTGGTGTTTTGTCGATTTGACCGCCGCTTCCCATATACCGCCGAAATGTGGCGCGCCGGGCGGATTAAAACTCCAAACCGTGCCGCAGTCCTGCAATGCTGGATTTACAACATTTACGAATTCAGAAACGAGGGCATGCATCCTGCGTAATACCCCTACGAAGTTCGTGCCCTGATCGCTCAACAATGATGAGCATGGACCGCGACGCGAGACGAATCGCTTAAACGCCGCTATAAATGATTCGGTATCGTAGCTGGATACAGCCTCCAGGTGCACAGCTTTGGTGCAAAGACAGACGAAGACTACGAAGTAACCTTTGTAGGACTTGTGACCCCTGTCCCGTGATGTACGCAATAAGTAAGGGCCTGCATAGTCTACTTCTGCCCTAGAGAACGGGCGCGCAGGCTGCACACGATCGGCGGGTAAATCACCCATTTTCTGCTGAAATTGTAAGGCATTAAACCGTCTGCAAGTGACGCATTTTTGGACAAAAGCTCTTACTTTGAGCTTTCCTTTAACGAATATTCTGCGAATACAGGCCAAAGTGAGCTGAATACCACCATGGAACGTCAAATGATGATAATAAGCAACGATTAGCTGAGCCAGGCGACTATCCGAGGGTACTATGATTGGAATTTTCTCATCTATGCTGAGTATGGAATTTTTCACACATCCTCCCTCCAAACAATGGCTTGTAGATACTGGTCCTGCTCCTGTACTTGGATTTGGAGATACATACGAGCGATGTCCGCCGCAAAAACGTACGGGTAGCGCCTCTAGCGTGAAACCAAATCGAACAGGTCCGATAGAAGATTAGGACCTACAAGGAGAAAATCATTAAGTGAGTTTCCATCTTTGGTTTTAGCTGATGCATTAAAGACCGTGCGCAGTTTCGTTGTCGTGCTGCTTTCTTTCACCACGCCATGATGAGGCAAGAAAAAATACTTTTGTAGATCAATTTTCTCAGCTGACACGCGTTTCATATAACCGGCTTTTTCTCGAAAGATCCGTATTTTTCTCGAAACGTTTTTCTAAATTGTGCATCATGCGGACCGATTGATTATAGGAACCTCCCCAGTCCACCGGAGTATTATTTTTTAAGGGTAGCCTTACCACATAGCGTCCGTCGGCCTTACGTGTCACTGTTGCCTTATAGCTCTCTTCACACATTCGCTCCTCATCAGTCAGAAACTTTTCTCTTGTCGGCAGTTCCTCAACCTCTCAGAATTTCCTGAGAAGTATGTTGAGATCGCTGTCCTTCGTCGATATGTGTGCGTTGAGTCTGAAGCGGGGGCTCCTTCTTGCCGTGGTTGGCCCAGAGACGATCCATCCTAATACGGTCTTCATTGCGATTGGAGACTGATCAACGACACCCTTCCGCAGACCTTCTTCTATGATATATGATGTGTCCAGACTTTTCGAACTGCGGGTCCGCTAGCGTCAGCCCCTCTAGATGCTTCCAGGTAGTAGATTGATCTGAAAATGATTCATAGGCAGTGGTCCGAGATAAAACATAAGCAGTAACGCTGTGAGCAAATGTGGACACGAAATGAGGTTTGATCGTGAAATCCACGCTGCGCTTACAATGAAAAATCTTATTATCCCCTACGCTAGTGAATTTAATTCTAACAGATTTTCTTTGGAGTTTTAAATTTTGACACAGCTCTTCCGTTATAAAGGAAGACTGAGCTCCTTGATCTATTAATGCTCGAGCTTGGCAATGCCTGCCATGCTTAGCTTGCACCAGTACATGAGCTGTAGCTAGAAGTATTTCCTCAGAATCCTGACCTTCAGCAGAATTAATACTGGAAATTGGTTGCGCTGCAGCTACCAAATTATTGGAAAAAGAACGAGTACCTGTTCTAGATGAACCAGCTATGGATACAGACTCCGAGGTTGTAGTTGTCTGCGGCTTCTCATCCACCTTTATTTTGACTACACAACTGTTTGAAAAGTGAAGCATTGTATTGTGCTTTGCCGAACAGTGCTGACAACGTTTATCTACTTTACAATCTTGCACTGTGTGTTTAGCAAGACAGTTAAAGCATAAATGATTCCTTGCCGCCAACTGCTTTCTCTCAAAAGGCGTTATCGCCTGGAATATGCTACATCTCATAATAAAATGATTGCCTTTGCATATGGGACAAGAGAATTTTTAATTTTGCTCTCTTGAGCTAGATTAATCGACTTAGTATACTTGTTTTTGGGGGCGGTGGTCCTTTCTTTAGACCAATCAAAACGAGAGTCCTTGCCTTTCGATACATCTCCCAAGGAGGCTCCTTCTTTGGCACTCTCTAATTGAACCAATGCTAACCTTTCGGTTTCCAAAAACTCATCTAAGGTGCTAAAAGCGGATGGGTCCTGCGGATGTCCAGACCTAGTCACCGATTCCTCCCACTTCCTTTGAATGTGCGGAGACAACCTCCCAACTGTTAAGAAGACAGTAAAATGGTCCCAGTGTTGCACTGGACTGCCAAGAGCCTTTAACGCCTGTAATATATGCTTCGTCCCCGTTTGAACCCTGCAAATTTCCTGCGAAGTTTCGGCAGACATTGCTTTTAGAGCCAGTAGTTTGGCTAATAATTTGGTTATCAACAACCTGGTATTGTCAAAATGAGCCATTACTCCCTTCCAGGCATTAGCAAAATTTTCCCCTCCCACCGGAGACTCCTCTAATAAGGAAGCAGCATCTCCTCTCAAAGAAGATCTTAAATAGTGCATTTTATACACTGTTGGTATGGTTGCATCTTTGACAATCATTTCTACAAATGAATCCTTAAACCTAACCCAATCTCGAATATCACCAGAGAATGTAGGAAGTTTGACAGGAGGAAGCTTGGCAGGATTTCTATTCGAGGCATTGACTGGAATGCCAAGAGGCTGAGGGAGCTCTGCAGCCTTTAACTGTATGGAGTGTTCTCTCAGGAGCCCTATATTGAGCGCATACTTTTCGTCTGCCTCTATATAAAGTTTCAACTTGAAATAATCCTCCTCGCTACTTACGTTCGCATCGTCTAATATCAGATCATGATTATTATCGAATTTGGACCATAATCAACTCGCTCGTCGCGTCTGTCAGCTGAACGCGCCGCGCGAGCCGCACCAACGCACGATGAGCTGTACCTGCTCCTGCGTTCCCTGCCTCTCCTGTGGCACGGCTGTATGGCGGCACGGCGCGCAATGCGAGCCCGAGCCTTACCTTGTACAGGTATCGGGAATGTGGATCTGGCGTCGTCTAAGCGGTGGATGTTCGTGCCCACCCCTGCTCCGCACAATGGACTCGCCCGCAGTGAGTCGGAGCGCGAACCCTGCCCCCTCTCTGCTACAATGGACTCGTCCTCCGAATAATGCCGTCGTTGCCGCTCCTCTTGATGCGGATTGCTTATGCTCCGAGGTAGATGACCTTGCAGTTTTCTTCCTCTCGAACTGGTCGTTAACGGTCTAGCCCACACTGCAGTGCAATTTTAGCGATTGCTGCAGGGCTTAACTGGAGATGCTCCCGTGCTGGTCACTTCTCCTTTTTCTTCCCCACTTACGCGGCACTCCAAGAGAGAAAACAACAAAATATGATCTCGCGAGGTGTGAGCTTGATGAGGCGACCGAAAAGTCGCCTTACGACTTTACGGTGTAATGCCTGTTGCCGCGTTCAAAATGGCTGCCGGCGCTCGCGATGTGCACGCGTCCCGCGTGGTGCTATTACCCGCGAAAATGATAATGATTACCAGCTCCCTACTGGCTCGAAGGACCAATGTTACGGGTTAGGGTTTAAATAAGTAAAAACTCACACAAAAAAGTTAAATTAGGCAATAGTTGAGATTTATTGCTCTTTAATAACCAACACTAGGTGGGGGTAGTAGCGTGTGGCTTGATAGCGATCCGCGGAGCGACTGCCGAGACGCGAGACAAAACGGAGCAAAAGCGACGCTCTCCTAGTCGCGTGACATGATGCCTGAGCCCTGGTTGGCTGATTGACGGCGGCAATAGAATTCGGATCTAACGTATAAATTTGAATAAACCCGGAGTATATAATACATAGGGTTAATAACAATACTCATTAAAAAAAAATTTAAACAGAACATATTAAAGTTTAAATTGATAGATATATCTAAATATATACAAATATGATATATACGTAGATATATTTTGCATTTTAAATAATGTTTTATAAGAATTTTGTTTATTGAGTATACATAGTGGAATTAGGATGGAGGCAGAAGGGCGATCTCTATTAAAAATTATACGTGAATAATACGTGAATGGAAGTGAACGTAAAAAAACGAACGCCCCTGCAATAGCGCACACTAACCTAATAATTTGTCATCAGTAATCATACTGATGATCACATCTGCTATTGTATACGAGTGATGAAGTTCGTGAGGTTTTATTGTGATATTTCTTATAAAGTAGCCGGTTGAACGCGAGTGAAAACACGACTATGTGAGTGTCAGTTAACACACAGCTTTTGAATGACTTCTCTTTCGCATTTATATCTAGGCGGAATTGTCTTTGAAATCAATGCAAAATTAAAGGATTGATTGTAAAAATTAAAAGTAACAAATTAATTTTGACAGCTCCTAACTTTTTTATAGAGTACCTTGGGCTATTCAACATTTTAAAAAATCTGTGCAGTATCGAGCAATAATTCTCTTTTCTAATTGAAAATTATATAATTAAATTAATAAATACTAGCAATGGTCACTTATGTTTTACTTTCCTAATTTGTTTGCATTTTTATCTAAAATGTACTATTAAAGGATACTAAATGCTGAATTTTTGTATTCTTTTATTAAAATTACTTAGGGTTCAAGCGTATAAATTATCTTAACGGTCACTCGAAAAAGCGTTTGTAAAATGTGAAGTGGACACCTAATAACGTATTATTTATGATTATTTTTCTCTGCGTGCGGAAAACCCGAGAAGAACCATAAATAATGTGCTCAGCGAAGAAACTCGAAGAGCCGAGCAAAAACTGCGTACGTGCCCGGGTCCCCTTTCAGTCAAGACGCATTTTAAGGGTCCCCGGAAACGAACAAGCCAAAACAATGCATTACTTGTTTACTACACTGGGAAAAGCGAGAACCACGCCGCACTCTCAGACATATGTCTACAGCTTGACGTTATCAGAGGGAAAAGAAGGGCCCCACTATGACTCTCTCCCACGCCAGTACGGGCCTTGCAGCCTTTCGCTGATTGGTCGGCGACGCGGGAAAAACCCAGTGGAAACTCTCTCTCATTCGCCAAGAGGCAGGGGTGGAGATACTCATACCCCTTCTTCCCTTTGTACGCTCAACGACGCCACCAATATCACCGCCCTCAAGGAGAGGAGAGCGAGGCAGCATTACCAAGAGCTCACCAGCAGTCAGTCCGAGTTCGACAGCCGATAGCGATACATTTGTATTTTTCCTTGTATTTATATTAGAGAATATACATAAGATCTTAGGAGGTTATCCTAAGTATCATTTAAACGTAAATTCATTTACCTTATTATTTCTTTTATCCTTCCGCGTGTTGAGAGAGCATTTTAATGCTCGCTTGATAATTTATATTACCCGCGTGTCACATTCGCAAAATAACTATATTCTCGGTCAATAAACGTAAATAGAGAAATTCACGACGTCACAATACTTTTATTATCGCGCCATTTGCATTAATGCATGGGAGCATGCACGCATATAGAAAGGTCAGTTGTTATTGGTTATAGAATTACATACTATAACCGCCATCAGATGGCTACGAAATACAACTTAGTAGGATGTACTGAGGCTAATATAATTCACCACTTTGCATTCGATTATGCGTAAGAAGCATATTTTATGTGAGCAGTCCCACGATCGCTCTCCTTTTTTTTATTTTTAAAATAATTTGTAAACATTTGTATGATATGCATATGACAAAACACGACACGCTATCAATAAACAATGCACAAAAATTTTTGTAATTATTTGTAATAAATTGTAATTTCTCTAATTATTTGTAATATTTTGTAATTTTCTGTAAAATTGTCCGAATTCAGACACAAAATTACAGAAAATTACGGAAAATTACGGAAAACTATAGAAAATTATAGAAATAATTTCCATCACGGATTCTTTCTCATTTAGAGTTACAAAACAAATACAAATATAATACTATATATTATATTTTACATTTTATACTATTGTTGATAAAAATCATTAATAAAGTCTAGGAAATTAGCAAGAATTACCTAAAGAAATTGAGAAGAATGATCGAATTTCAGCATATTTATTTATTAAAAAGAAAACATAAAATGTGAAGCATTATTTGCTTTATTTTTACGTATTTCTTAAATTCTCCAAAATTGTATTTTGATCAAATAATTTACAATTTACGGTAGCAGTTTTTAATCACGCGTACTTTATTAACTAGAATAAATACTTTTTAGTCGCAGGTTTAGTAGGTAGAAAGTTAATTTCATAACTTACCATGCATGTTATTGTACTATTTATATATAAATATATGACCGATTTCATTTCAAATCATGCGGGCCGACAGCACCTATCTCTCCGAATCAGCTCAAATTATAGTATATTATTCTACTCGGAAAATAAGCGTATACGTATTTTTTGATTTTTCGATAGCATCAAAATTGCATGTGTTATGCTTTTTTCAAAAATGACTCCTCAAATTTCGTTTCTCAAAAATCGAAAACTTTTTTCTTTTTAAATCGTTCTAATTCGTCTTTTTATGGATATATGAAAATAATTCTGTACATATTCGATGCTGTTGGTGATACTCTTTCGATCTGCCAAGTTCAAAAATTTTTTTACAAAAAATCTAGGATGATATGGCATTTTTTATAAACAATGAAAAATGCTTTTTTCTCAAAAAAGCCATTTTTTTTTACTCAATTTTTTTTTTATAGATAGCTAGTCTCAATACCTATATGGTCATATACATGACATTTGGAATATTTTTGTTGTTTAAGAGATATAAACGAAAAAATTTTATGTTCCCCCATAGCAGTGTCGTGCAAGAAAAAATCATATGTATTTTTCCCTTTTTTATGATTTTTAGACATTTTATTGCTTTTTCTAACTTTCCTGCTAACACGATTCTTTGAGTTGATTTTCTTCTTCTTCTGTTTCTCTTTATTTAACAATTTTATTAAAGAATGAAGAGCAGTTCGACCTGTATAAGATTTTTTCTTTTTACCTACATTTACTTCCAATACATGGGTTTTCTGAATGCCGTTATATTTAGGAGCCTTAAGCCACTCTTTTATTTTATTTTGTCTAAAAACTTCAATATCATCTTTTGGTAGTAAGATTAGTTTAATATTATTAGTATAAGATTGAACTTTTGTTACAAAAGCATTGTCATCTTATATTGATTCAATATCACTGTTCTGAAGATTATGTCTAGTTGCAAAGTGTTTGACTAGTCCGCCAACACCATCACATGCGCCTTTCCCGTGACCTGTAGCTGAAAACAACCATTTTTTATTGATGGAAGCATTTTTCATTTCATTCAATTGAAATCGATTTTTAAAGTGGCTTGCTGCTCCATCTGTTATAATCGATATTTGATCTATTAAATCGGTTGAATCATTTTTCATCGAATCAATTATTTTTTCCATTGCTAACATGGCATGGGCAGAATCGTGTTTTCTATCATCACTGATGACAGCAAAAGTTTTTGTTAGTTTTCCTTGATAACAAACTGCTGTGAAAATAGAGACCTGTTGATTAACCCAGTGAGTACCTTGAATAGGGTTACTGTGAATCACTGCCCAATTTTCAGCAAAATCACTATGCAGTACTAGATGACCTGAGTTAGATGCAGCTATTTCTTTCTCTTCTTTTATAGCTTTTCTTTGTATATTTTTAATATTTAAATGAACGCTTGTTTTGACTGTCCAAGAAAGAAGATCGCTAAAAAAATTGGAGATTGTTAATCTATTCTTTACAAGATGGCCATTTTCCCACATAGCAAAAATAATCTCCTCATATTCATTAGTTGTCTCTAATCCAAACAAACTTAGGTTGATATTTTCAGAACCTGGGCATAAAGTACATTCTTGAAAAAGACACTTATCGGACAAATTGGAGCAAACAATTGCCGATAAAAGTGTAGAACGAACTCTATCGAGGTCTGAATGTTTGCCTCCTAGGAAATTATTTAGACTATTAACGTATAAATCAAAATTTGCACAGTAAATGCACAGACACACTTCCTTCGACGGGCTCAACATAACAAACTTTGGTTTTAATGTATAAAACTTTGTTATACCGATTTTTATGTCTGGGTTTTCTTGTTTGAATAGTTTATACGCCTCTTTTAAACTGCGTGTCAAATAACGTTTTATTTTTTTTTCTTTTTTTCCATTTTGTTGAACAGTCACAACATCACATTTATTAGGGCTTTGACGTGTACAGTTAAAGTCATCGTTTAGAAAATATTCCATGGCAATTTTTGTAGACTTTTCGTCCAATGGATGACCAGTATACGCGTCAGGTTCAGAATATATTCCCTTAGTTGTTACAAGCATTCTTGCTTTGTCAATCATATAAACAGTTACTTCGGGAAATGCTGATAAAATACTAGATTTTGTTAATGACGAAAGAAGCAACGTTAAAATTCTAATTTTCTCATTGATACTGTCACAATTTTTAAGCGCTACTCGCAAGTTATTGAGCGATTCATTGCAGAAGCATTGAGTCAAATCATCATGTGATTCATCAATGCAAACATTGTATGCTTCTGACAATTTTGAGCTAGTTGCAGATGAGAATGAAGATACTAGTTCTGATTTTTTTCTAATAATGTATCTTTGTACAGATGAATCATCAATACCTCTCTTCCTTTTAAGTGGCGAAACATTACCAAAAGAACTTGAAATTAAGGTTTTGTTTAAATGCTCAATCCGCTCTGGGGTGCTAGCTCGAAAATCATTTCAGTATCACTGTCCAAGTTAGTATAATTGTCTGAATGAATCGCATCAATTATTTCCTTTGGTTCAATATTTTTAACGCGTTCATAACAATTGAAGCATACATAATCCGAACTCTGCACTGCTTTGTTAGGAAAACTTTGTCGAAGAAGTTCTGCTAAATTCTCCAATTTTCTAAATTTAACAGTGGCATCATATACGTTTTTTTTTATGTGAAACATCTTTTGCCGCGGTACGGGAGTGAAAGCGTTCGAAATGAAATGACGCCTAAAATGATGAAACGAGATTTATCGTGAACCTCCGGCAATGCTCGGCTACACTCGCCGTCAGTTCCTCTCTCTCTCTCCCTAGCCAAGCGTCTGCAAGCGTCCCCACGCGCAGCTATAGCTACACTCGGCGTCATTCTCTCTCTCCCACTGTCTGTTTCTCTCTATAGCCAAGCGTCCCCTCTCACGCGCAGCTATAGCTTCGTTATTCAGCAAGCGTCCCCTCTAACGAGCATCTAGCTGAGCGTCCCCCTTCACGGAGCGCGTCTCTTCTCCAGTCCGTCTCCTTACTTACTGCTTTGCAAATTGTAACCGATATACCTATACTGATGCGCTGTATAGTTTGTATAGGTTTACGAACGAAAGATTAGTGTACAGACGAGAGATTAATATATAGTATAATATTCAGTGAATTAATTATTTAAAATATGAGTGATAGTGACAGTGAGGAACTTGGAGATGATATATCTCCTCGGAAAAGAGAAAAAAACGAATTTCACGATGATCAACAACCCAGTACAAGTAAAATGCCGCCTTTACGTGCTCAACAAATCAACGCTACACAATCAAGTGATTCAGATCTTAGGTAATGTAATTTCATGACATGATTATTTCATTATATTGTTATACGTACGAAGTTTGAAATTGATGCGCGCGCAGATAAACCATGCGGGATATGTTTACCCACGTGCTCAAGTTGTATGTGTTTGTCTCAAATACATACAAACGTGCAATGTCGATGTATGTTACATTCTGTCTCCCTCTCCCTCTCTCTTTCGCTCTCTTATACATGAATATATATATATATATATATTCATGTATAAGAGAGCGAAAGAGAGAGGGAGAGGGAGACAGAATGTAACATACATCGACATTGCATATATATATATATATATATATATATATATATATATATATATATATATATAAATAAAATATATTTATATATGTATTTATATAAAAACTTTCTTTCTGTCACTCTCTCCCTCTCTCTTCCGCACTTGTATGCATGAATAATTTTATGTTCTTTTTTATTTTTACAGTACTCAACAGTCACAAGAAATCGGGGATATTGTTATTGAAACTCGAAATGAACATAATCTATCTAGTACGAGACATACCATATCAGTCAGGTGTTTGTATAAATGTTATAAAGCATCTATTTCAATTCGTTAAAAACTCATTCATAATTAAATTAAAATTCCTTTTTCATTTTTATTCATGTCATAAAAGGAAAAGCCGTAACGATGATGCAAAAATATATGATAAAAGGTACAGAGAAAAACATCGTTCAGAAATCAGTCAACGTCAAAGAGTAGTAAGGGAAATGTCGAGAGAAGAGGTCAATATGCGTCAAAGAGAATATAGGAAACGCAAACGAAATGTTCAACTTGCTGGAACAGAAGATAAGAGTGCTTTGAACAAAAAAGAACGCTAACAAAAATACAGAGAGGCCCACAAAGAATAGGGCCAAGAGGAGAAAGGAAGAACGGGAATGATCCATGTAGGATGGAATTTTCTGCAATTTTATCGTTATCCTTGATCTTGTAACTAATCAAGAATCATGTCATATGTAGCGTTACACTTTTAGGGATATGCAAAAGTTACCCTAGGCATAATGATCTACTCAGGAACAACGACGTGGACGTGGTAGATTAACGTTCCCTTTGGGGTGCTTTTTTAACATGAGTCCCCTTGCCTCTCACTTATTTCTGTTTAATCGTTTTATTGCATTTATTCTTTATCTTCTTCTTTCTCTTTATCTCCTGATGCTTCATCTGACTCTTCAAAATCAGCAGCATCTAACACAAACTCTGGGTAGCTATCACTGTTGTATTGAGAATTGTTTTCTTGGTGTCTGTAGAGTCCAAAATACCAAAGCACATACGCTATGAGAGCACAGCAACCTACTACTCGGGCACCGCTTTTGCATTCGCAGTACCAACCTTTAATGGAATAAAACTGTCCTTTTCGTATTTAATCTAAAGTTGGTACTGCTTTGAGCTTGTGTGACGAGATTGCAGCTTTACCCTTAGTAAATAAGGCAACGAGACTTTGTTTAACTGGTTCGACTAAAAGGTAATGTGATTTGCTGATTATCGACCACTTCATTCAAATCATCAGCCATTTTTTCACTTGTAGCATTTAACTCAACATAGGCCAAGTTTCTCACCAATGTTGAGCCACGGTCGCATGATGACGACGCCTGCGGGTCCGCTTTACCACCCTGACCAGCCGCCGTTTCTGGGGTTCCGAATAACTGTCCTGTAACACTTTTGCCCTTTTTTGCCGTGATGACGGCATGCCTGCCGTAACCCAGGGATTTACTTTGCCGGATAGAGGGACAACTCCGTTGCCCACCGTCACCACGTAGAGGTGCCCTGATTGCAACCACATGTTACATGCACGGTTAAAGTTAACGCCATTCTTAAGAGATTGAAGCTTATCGGAATACGAGCTTAAGAGTGAGTCGATGCTCGGTAGTTATCGTAATATCAGTTAAGAGTAACGATCTGATAACGCCGTGGACGCGCACCGCTTAAAGGGCAATTCGGTAAGAGACACTGATCCGCGGTGATGCTGTGGATAACTATATGATACTCAGACTCGTCGGTCGTGAACGTTCGAACCTTCCTAATGCCCATCGGCTTATGAACTGGGAAAACCTACGCAACACGATCCTAGTCTCCACGGCAAAATAACACTTGTTCATTTCGTCTATATGCGAGCTCAACAAAGTTATGTGTGAGCCCTAAAATGTTATGTGCGAGCGACAAAATGTAATGTGAAATCACGAAATTGTTATGTGCGAGGACAAAAAGTTATGTGCGAGTGTCAAATTGTTATGTGCGAGCACAAAATTGTTATGTTTGATTGTGAACATGAAGTGTTCGAAGTGAGTAGATTGTTAACTGAAGATGTTGACAATTATTGATAGGTGAGCTTAACGTATTAAAAATTGTGTTTTAAGCTGATATTCTATGCCGTTAAAATAATCAGATACTAACTTTACAATTACCACTGTCAAACGTTATAAAGTTAAATGCATCTCTTGATTAAATTCAGCCACCTCAAAAGCTATATATGCAACGCCTGTTACAGACTGCGTAGCCTTTTTCATTCTAATCTTAAGATTAGGTTCAACTAACTTTCAAATCATATCTAGAAAACTTAGAGATATAAAACATCCCCTGATTTAAAATCAGCGACTCCAAAACCTACATCTACTGGTTGAAAATACTAATCAATTTCAGTTTAATCTTGAGAAACTTTTTCTCTTCTTCCTCTTGAATGTCTTGTTCGACAGGATAATCTTCTCATATCCTCCTGACACTTCCTCCCACCAGCAGTCTGTACAGTAACATGCACCAGCTCTCTTGTCTGGTATGCTACGCCAGGAACGCTCTCCTTCTCAACTAAACTGTTCCGGGTTGACGGGATATCCCTTATGGAATTCTCTTTTCACTATGTCCGTCCCCACTAGGTCCTCCACCTCCTTCACGAACATTGAAAATTCATCCTCCTGCTCCTCCTCTAACTCTTCAATGATATTGAACTGCTTCACAAACAGGTTGATGCAATCATCGATGCTCTTCATTAGAAAAATTGCCCAGCTTTCTCATATGATACTTGCGGACTGGTGCCGGGCTGCTCCTCAAATTTTCTTTTCTAAGTATAGCATTATCCTGCTAGATTTTAATTTGCCCTCTGTTTCTCAAATTAAAAACAGGCCTACGAGTCAGGTCAATGCCCTTGGTCTGCCGAGTACAAATTTTTGGGCTAGGTTCCAGTTTGCTTTTCTCGTTCAACTGCAGTCCTCGCTGTTTTCAGCTAAGCTTTGTGTTATCGTTTTTACTCTGTCTATTTGTATACATTTTCCGCAGATATCGTCTTATTTTCCTTCCTCGAAATTTAAGCCTTTTAAATCCGAACTTTAATTTTCGATCAGCTTGTCTCTAATTACAAGTGCTCACGAATAATTTTTTGCGCTTATGTATTGCTTAATTATTTACATATTATTTATAATTATACTTATTTTATATTTTTATAGTTTGTTATATTTATTTATAGATAATGCTTTTATATATATATATATATATTGTAACGAAATGAGGGCCATGTACCGGCGTAGCTTCGCACTATAGGCGACGTGCGCGCGCAGCAGGGTAGTTACCCAAAGAGAACGCGACTGGGGACGCGGCGCTGGTCAGGCTGACGCCTCGAGCGCGTCACTATCGTTTAGGAGTTCGATCCGCGCGCGTCAACGCCGATTAAGTCACGCCGCCATCTTCCCGCGTAAAAACGAGAGCACGCGGAGCGACCTATTGCCGCGACGCCGCATTGCGAGTGGAGTGCGTACGCGAGATATCTCCCCACTGTGCTGTGAGTGTGGAGGCGCATCCCACGAGCAGCCAGAGTAGAGTGGAGGAAAAGGAGAAGCGAAGCGGAGAAGGTCGAGACGAGAGGACGTGCTAGCGCCGGCTGCGAGGGAGATAGAGAGAGAGAGAGAGAGAGAGAGAGAGAGAGAGAGAGAGAGAGAGAGAGAGAGAGAGAGAGAGAGAGAGAGAGAGAGAGAGAGAGAAACAAAGATAGAGCGATCATCCTCGAAGCACATACATAAGGTAAAGCCTAGCCCGCGCGTTTAAAATCGTACAAACCGCGAGCGGTGTGCAGGGCTGCTCACCGTGGGCACCGCGCCCTAGAGTACACCGAGGTGCCGTGACACCAGGCGCGCGTACGGCCCATCGTGAGGGCAACGCGTCCAGCGGCGAACGAGCCGGGCGCGCACCGTCGCTTAGTCTGCGCGATTGTTAATCCATTATTGTTAAACTCGTTGTTACTATTTGTTAATCTATTATTGTTAATTTATTTATTGTTGAATATAGTTTATTTTGTTATTAAACGTTAAACTCGCGTGAGTCAATTTTCCCCACGACCCGCATGCTCCACGACCGAGTTAGGCAAACGCGAAAAGCCGTTATATTGGCGCGTTGCGACAATTAGCTCTCCGCGCTTTCGCGCTCCTTGCAGATCGCGAAAACCCGTGCGTCGAGGTGACTCCGAACGGAGCTGAATCCACCGGGGTTCAGTGAACTTTGCAGCAGGACGGCCAGAGCAGCGGCAGCTAGGCAGAAGCTCAGCGGCGTTGCGCCGCTGGCTTACTCCAGGTAGGAGCAATAGTGGACGCCAGCTCGGCCGACGGCTTATTAGCCACGGACAATTGTTATTAACAATTGTCCCACCTATTACATTATATATATATATATATATGAGTAAAACCTATAATTATTTATATTTTCTCCTTATTGTTGTTAAAAATTATAATTTTCTTTAACTTATATATGAATACTTTATATGACTTTTAACTTAATCTTCTTTTATATACATTATCAACACGGCGCTTATATTTAATTAAGTTGCTCGCGTGAAATTGACCACGTTCCGTTCCAGCATTCTCATTTTTAAAATAGGTAGCTTCTCCAACTTTTCACTGTGCTCGATACGGGCCCTCGTATATTACAAAAAACTTTACAATTTCCTTTTGCTATGTGTCAGATACATTTTTAGCTTTGACGAGTATTTCATCTTCAATTTTGAATTCAACAAAAAAAGTTTTATCTCATTGAAGTTTTTGTTTCGCCATTTCTCTTTCATTTGAATTCTTTCCCTGGCTAAGAATATTTGCTCTTCATTCGACGTATTTGCAGAACTGTTACCCGTTCTGCTAGGTTTCCCTGTCCGTGTTTGTTTCATGTTGAAATGCAATTGCAAAGGTTTCATTTCAACAGTTTCATGAAACGTTTCATTAATAATATTTTGTATGATATTAACATACGGTGCCTAACCAGTATATTAACTTTCAAGAATGTTCTAATAAACCGCCTCAGTTCGCGATCTACTCGCTACATGATGTTACTTTGTGGGTGGAGAATTGAGGAGTAAGTCAAACCAACGTTTTCTCCTCTATTTTCTGTTGCCATTTTTTCAAAGTAAACTGCGTACCGTGGTCGCATATTATCTTCTTCGGCTTGTCAAAATGTGGAATGTAGTGATTGAAAATCTTTCATATCACTGTTTCTGTATTTGCCTTTTTTATTGCGTACAATACTACTAATTTACAAAATACGTCGATTGTCGGAAAAATATATACTTCACACCACCTGTAGAAGTCAGCAGCGGCCCATAAAAATCTACAAATAGTAATTCGCCTGGCCTTTCTGGTGCAATTGTTTGTCTTACGGCAAAACTTGGGCATGTTGAATTTTTATTTCTCTCACACAGATCATAAGTAGATAGTAAATTTTTACCGTAAAAGTCATCTATCATTTTTTGTACTTTCCTACTTCCAATATGCCCATATATTTCATGTAATTCAATTATAAATTCAGTTACATATTTTTCCGGCATAATTAACCCATATTGATTTATGTCATTTCTTTTATAAATTAAGCCATCTTTCTCTACAAATGCAGGTTTAATCCCAACAATTTCAGAAATATCTGTAGTAATTAAAACTACCTTTCGTCTAATTTTCAAAATATTTTCATCGTTTCCTTGATATTATTGAAAATTGTAATCAAAATTGGCCGCTGTTTGCATACTCGTATATTCTGAATGTCTTGATAATACATCAGGTACGACATTCTCTTTCCCTTTTATATATTCGATTTGTATGTCAAAATCTTGAATAGCGAGTATCTTTCTCCGTTTTCTTGCACTTGTAAATCGACATTTATATAAATAAGTTAGTGCCTGATGATCCGTTTTCACATGTATTTCTGCTGACCAAGTAAGTATAAAGCTTAATCAGACTCCGTATTATCGCCCACAATTCTTTTTCCGCAGTAATATAAACAATCTCATTATGCTTATGCATAGGCTCATAAAAGTAATTACCATTTCTTCTCCTTGATCGTTTAATTCCGAAAGTACTCCATCAATAGCAAAGTCACTTGAATTCGTGCGTAAAATATAAGGTTTTCTTCGGTATAGGTGATATAAACTAATATTTTTTATAAACAAGTCTTTTACACTTTTAAAAGCTTGTTTTTCTCTGCCCCCCCCCCCCCCCACACCCATTTCTCATTTTTCCTCTGCAACTTCAGCAGCGGTGTAGTTGTTGCTGAAAAATTATTTGCAAATTTTGTGTAAAAATTCACTAATAATTTTGTATCAATTCCAATTTATTATTCTGAAGTTTTATATCTTCAGTAATGTAAAATTATGCTTCATTAAAATTCTAAAAAGATATTCAATGTACTCGAGGTGCTTGACTTCATCCTTCAATATGCACAATAAATCATCAACAAAATTTTTTGTTTTTTCCAGTGTTCCTTACAGCCTCGTCTAGTCCTCTTACTAGGGCTGTCTTACTAACACTTGTACCAGTTGGGAAAACCTCAAATTCATACACTTTACCTTCATGCATAAATGCAGTACATTTTTTATTTTGTTCGGGTAAAGGGATTTGTCAAAAACATCTGGTCAAATCTAGACTAGTCATGACTTTAATTTCATGGCAAATTTCCAGTAATTCCCCCTATTGTGAGGAGATTCATGGTCTGCAACCAATCTTTTGTTTTATTCTTCAGCGTCGAGATACAAATGCATCGATCCATTTTTCTTTATCACTGCCACAAGTGGACTGATGTATTCACTTCATTATATAGTCTAATAATACCCCAATCTAGCATTATGTATATTTCCGCCTTCATCTTTTCTCAGTGTTTTATAGGGATCCGATAAGGTTTGACATAAAAGGGAGATTCATTATACCCAAAATAACGTCCCTAGACAATCTAGGAACCACAATAAAATTAATTTTCTTTCCTTTCTTCCCACTTGTGTGTAAGCGAACATATGGATTTTCAAACGCGTCGTTTGTGCACCAATTGCTCCTTTTATTACATGCCCACTTGTTTGCGAAGTTGGACATTTTCATGTTTATTTAAATAACTCTTAAAATTCTTTTTAAATATAGTTAATTGGGTCCCTGTATCTACTAGAGTTGTTACTGCAATTTTTTCAATTAATATTTCAATTTCTGAGCATTCTACCTTTTGCTGCTGTTTTCGTGCTCCTCGTCTGAATCAGATAATACTGCACCCCGAGGATCTTCAAACATTGTATTTATGTTTTACCCTTTTGGAGTTGCACCATGACTCACCGTTTTTTGAGAATTATGCAAGGCGCATGCTGCAACTACTCAACTCAATATCACTCCCATCTCGTTCAATCTGCCGTTCAGTATCATGCAGTTTTCTCTCAAGTTCGGCGATCTTCCTATCTTTCTCTTCCATTTATTTCTGCATAAGACTTATTTCAGTTTTCTGACTTTGAACGTCTTTCATTAGGGCTAATGTATCCTTAGTTTGTACTCTACTTTCTCGATCAAGTTTAGTAATTTCTTGTGAATCTATTTGCTTAACATATTCAAGCTCTTCAAGTTTATCCGGAATTTCTTGAATATCTTTGGCTGCCGCCCCCGCTTCTGCGACTATCATAGCCCTGACTTTTTGTCGAACTAGATTTTTCCATTCACTTTCAAAAGAGATACGCAGATTTTCTTCTATGCTATCATGCATTGCTTTGATTTGCTCAAGTAGAGACAAAACATCCTCCTAGACTGCGTCGATAACAGCCGCTGCATCATGTACATTAGCGACCACGGCTTTTACACTGTCATTTGTTAAAGAAATCGTTTACTTTGTTAACGCTGAGAGTTCTCTGTCTACTGAATCTCTTAAAAGTTTGTCTGCTGCTATTCTCTTTCTAGTCTGAGTGACATTATTGGTGTTCACTTTTACGAAACCTTCGTTTATATGAGTGCGAATCTCAGTCTCTTCCCCTTCAATTCTCTCTTGCTCTTTTTTAATTTACTCGACACGCTGATCATTTTTCTCAACTTAAGGAAATAGGCGAAAGAAGAAATTGTAACAATGAAGAGAGAAGAAGACGAACGACAACAAAGATGTATTCAACGCATGCAAGTCCAGCAACAGCCATGTACAGACTGAAACAGAGAAAGAAAGTCGATAGGCGCCGGCCTTCAAAGACCTAGCACAGCGAGCATGCATGAACGCGCGGGGACGCCAAAACGCGACTTGAAAGCGTAATCAATTGTCAAGAATGCCAGAAGCCGCGTTGGTGGATACCACAAGAATAAGATTGAAGAAAAGTTCAAAGAACAAATGTACAATTCAATAAGCAGATGAGAATAAAAGCGTAGCGGCGAAATAAGTAGCAAAAGTGAAGTTAAATCAACTTAACAGTGAACAAGTATGCAGAGACGAGACGGTGAATGTAATAAAGTCAAAGTTGAACATTTTTGTTATATTTTGTTTTAGTGAAAATAAAACAATAATTAATGAATTTATTATTTAAAAGAAATGGCATACGAAGCTCAGAGGACCGAAACAAATTAGTTTAAGGTATCCCTATTGTCAATTTTGAAAAATTTTCTAGTTACATGATAACATTTTTTTTAAATTAGTCGTTATATTTATTACCTAAAAGAAAAGCTTTTTGTAAATTTTCATAAATTTTTTGACAGTTTACCGGTCGTTATGTAGGAAAAACTAGCAATTTTCAATGTAAATTGATGTCTTTTCAAAACTGTCCCTGCGCACAAGAATGAAAGGATAGCACTTGAAAGATATTCTGTAATATCTAACACCTGTATCACAGCGAACTGGGAACTCCAAATTTCTGAAAATACAATTGTGAATAATAATAAAATTATATTGAATTTTCATTGTAAAAATAACTTGAACTGAAGAATTCGAAGAATATGAGTTGAATAATTTCAGGCTGTAGAGAGTCCTGTTTACGTTCCTGCCAACCGAATCTATTTGCGACTTCCACGTGAGTCCTCCGTCCCTTACTACACCGAGGTTAGTGACTGCGTCGACAAAGGGCAAGAATACGCCGTCCTACACATCAATGCCCTGCAACTCAAGACTCTGGATCTGCTTGATGTTATGATCAGAACCAAATATGAGTGCCTGTGTCTTGCTGACATTGATTGGCAGAGCAGTTGCCGAGGCCCATTTAGACACTGCTCGCGCTACAGTCGACATGCGATTGATACCCTCTCGAAGATTCCACAGGGTCACTTGCGTGTAGGTTTGCAAGTCATCAGCGTAGAGTATATTTTCGACCTTATGTAAGTTAAACGCATCTTTTAAGTCGTTAATGAATAAGCTTAAGAGCAAGGGCCCCAGGATCGAGCCCTGTGGCACGCCGAGATTGGTGGTTAACCAATCTTATTCCTCATTTACATTAGTGATGACTTTTTGTCTACAAGCTGTAATTTATAACTTAAGCCACAGAAGAACTCTCCTGGAGAAACCCATGCACTACAGCTTACGCAGCAGCTTAATAATAAAATAATCAACAGTTTCTTTTTGCTATTAATTAATTATTGTTCTGATATCTTCGGTGAGTTTTAGTAGTGCTGTGATGTTGTCGAAAACCTGTTTGCATCGGGTCAAGAATATTTTTTGTCCTCAAAAAGTCGGTAATTGGGTCATGGACAATTTTTTCCAGGACCTTGTAAAGGAAACACAATAGCGCAATTCGGCGGAAATCAGAAACCGAAGATGGAACTGGTTTCCTCTTCAAAGGCACAAGGTGAGCTCCTTTCCAAGTCCCCGGGAAAATTACATTTGATAAGGAGGAGTTAAAGGTCTTCGCCACATGGTGACCCACTAACGGAATAGCCTTGACCACCACACTTTGTGGGATTCCGTCATCACCTCTAGCCTGTGACGAGAAGTGGGCAACAGCCAGTACTACGTCAGAGAATGTGATTTCTCCGAAGACAAAGCCGTCATCACTGACTGAGGCGAGGATGCTGCCAAGATCTTCGTCACTTTCACTTTAAAAGATCGACACCCCAGCAAAGTGAGCATTAAGCTCATCCGGCGAAAAACCATGAAGCTCCTCGCTTGCTTTAGGCAGGAGTCCCAAGCCCTTGAGTTATGTCCATATATCTTTCTTTGTGTCAAGATCTTCAAAGATACGGTTTGTATAAAAATCTCCCGCGCGTTTTTTGTGCGTTGTTCGGCATCAGATACTCCTTACATAGTTTGCTGTCCTTGGTCCGTGCATAACGTCTTCGTACAGCATCTCATTTTTTGTACAGATACGCGAGGTCAGCGTCAACCCACGGAGGATTTGTTTTCTTTTTCGTTGAAAATTCCTTTAGCGGTGCTACTTCAGATTGGCAGTCGATATCTGTAAACAGCGATCAATCATAGTCGGCATGGTGAGAGAGGAGGTCATCTTGCTGTATCGATTTAAAATCCCGATAGCTAAACGAGTGATGACTACTGCTAAGCACTATGTAATTATCATCAGTCATTATTACGTCTATCGATGGGTGAGAATCTTTGAGGTGATGAGTCGAACCATAGTCTACTATATGAAAATTCAGGTCATCAGCAAGTCGTCTCACAAATGTTGCGTCGTCTGACGTCTTGAGTAAATTCGCATTCAGGTTGTCCATGATTATTTTATGGCTATAATCTTGAGTGTGCATGGTGAGTTGGTCGATAACATCAGAGCTCTGGAGAAACGGGACATGAGGTGGTCTATAAATAAGTACAACGAAGACGGGCGGTAGAATACCCTGCTGCACACTGCACATGATATATTCTGGGATAAGCGGCCTTCCCTCCTGAGTAGTTGATGAACTGCACAGAAGGTTGGCTTCAAAGGTGTTGTGAATATATACTCTCAACGCCAGGGCAGAGATGCGACTCAGCAACTCCGAAGAGATGGTAGGCGGCACCAGTGGAAAGATGTTGTCTGAGGATCACAAAGTGTCTTAAAAGAGAGGTCACATTGACAAAACGTGCTATCAAGCCCTTATTGTGAACACCCCCCCCCCCCCTTTGGTGACCCTGGCTAGTCATTCCGCAGGGGCAGCCTATTTACTGTATTATACACTTGTTTCACCGCTATTTCGCTTTATTTTATCCCATAGGATGATAATATTGCTTAAAGATCAGCTTCTGAGGAAAATTCACGAGAGTCATCGACATAACCCCTCTTGACCAGGAAACGGCCATTCTATGCCATACATATTTAAAATTAAGCCTCATTGCAAGAGCCTTTAGGCTTCTGAATTTTAAAAAAGAGTCTCTGTGTAGGAGATCATAAAGAAGATTCTAGCATTTATTATTAAATCATTTGTTTCCTGGTCAAGGTGGATGGATGGATGGATGGATGGATGGATGGATGGATGGATGGATGGATGGATGGATGGATGGATGGATGGATGGATGGATGGATGGATGGATGGATGGATGGATGGATGGATGGATGGATGGATGGATGGATGGATGGATGGATGGATGGATGGATGGATGGATGGATGGATGGATGGATGGATGGATGGATGGATGGATGGATGGATGGATGGATGGATGGATGGATGGATGGATGGATGGATGGATGGATGGATGGATGGATGGATGGATGGATGGATGGATGGATGGATGGATGGATGGATGGATGGATGGATGGATGGATGGATGGATGGATGGATGGATGGATGGATGGATGGATGGATGGATGGATGGATGGATGGATGGATGGATGGATGGATGGATGGATGGATGGATGGATGGATGGATGGATGGATGGATGGATGGATGGATGGATGGATGGATGGATGGATGGATGGATGGATGGATGGATGGATGGATCAATAAATAAATAAATAAATAAGCAAGCAAGCAAGCAAGCAAGCAAGCAAGCAAGCAAGCAAGCAAGCAAGCAAGCAAGCAAGCAAGCAAGCAAGCAAGCAAGCAAGCAAGCAAGCAAGCAAGCAAGCAAGCAAGCAAGCAAGCAAGCAAGCAAGCAAGCAAGCAAGCAAGCAAGCAAGCAAGCAAGCAAGCAAGCAAGCAAGCAAGCAAGCAAGCAAGCAAGCAAGCAAGCAAGCAAGCAAGCAAGCAAGCAAGCAAGCAAGCAAGCAAGCAAGCAAGCAAGCAAGCAAGCAAGCAAGCAAGCAAGCAAGCAAGCAAGCAAGCAAGCAAGCAAGCAAGCAAGCAAGCAAGCAAGCAAGCAAGCAAGCAAGCAAGCAAGCAAGCAAGCAAGCAAGCAAGCAAGCAAGCAAGCAAGCAAGCAAGCAAGCAAGCAAGCAAGCAAGCAAGCAAGCAAGCAAGCAAGCAAGCAAGAGCTCTTTTACTCCATTCCTACTGGAAGTCCGGCCGTGTTTTTTAAAAAGAGAGCCGCAAGGTACGTAGGTTGTCTCATGTTTATTACTTTATACAATAACAACCCCGCAAAATACGCTCGTCTTTTCTTTATAGTAAACCAGCCAAGATATTTCCTGTGAGGACTGATGTGCTGCTCATCCCGCCTAACACCACATATGTATCTCACACATGAATTTTTCAACCTTCGTAACTTTGTCTCGAGCTCCTCTGACACATCAAGATATGCCACGGAACAGTAATCTAAATGCGGGACTACCAGCGCACAAGCAAGCTGCTTTCTCAGAGCCACGGTGGAGCATGGACAGAAAAATCTTAAGCTATAGAGGGCACGGTTAACTTTCTTTCCTATTGCCTCTATCTGCATTTTCCAAGTAAGTTTGGAGTCCATGACAACACCGAGGTTTGTGACAGTGTCAGAAAAGGGAACACGCACGCCATCCTGAAACTCAATGCCGGGCAAATCAAGATCATGCAGCTGATTTATATTGTACTCAGAACCAAAAACTATCGCTTTAGTTTTGCCCACATTCAGTCTCAGTCCGGACACACTGGCCCACCCTGACACTGCCCGCGCTACATCCGACATGCGGCTGATACCCCGATGCAGATCCCGCCAGGCGACTTGAGTGTAGATTTGCAAGTCGTCTGCGTATAGCAAGTGTTCAACATCGCCACCAGTCAGTACGTCTTGTAGGTCATTAATGTACAAGCTGAAAAGCAGAGGCCTCAGGACTGAGCCCTGTGGCACGCCCAGATTAGTGGTCAGCCAATCTAAATCCCCATTGCTATTTATGATCTTTCGTTTACGACCAATAATATAAGATTTAATCCACAGAAGCACACCCCTAGAGAACCCCATGCCAATCAGCTTACGGAGAAGTTTAGATGGCGATATAGTGTCGAACGCCTTGCTAAAGTCAAATAGTAACAGAATCGTTAGTAGTTTTCTCTTATCGTTAATACCCGTTCGAATATCCTCTGTTAGCTTTATTAATGCAGTTTCTGTACTGTGATACTGTCGGAAACCTGTCTGTAGTGGGTCAAGGATCTTCTTTCTATAAATGAACTCTTTGATCTGGTCATGGGCTATCTTCTCCAGCACTTTGGAGAGGAAGCTCAACAATGTTATTGGACGGAAGTCGGAGGCCGATGACGGCACAGAGATCTTCTTAAGCGGCACTAGATGAGCCCCCCTCCAAGCTGATGGGAAAACCCCCGTAGACAAGGAGGAGTTAAAAATGCGTAATATGTGATTGCCAATGAACGGTAGAGCCTTGACTATCACACTTTGGGGAATACTGTCCTCACCTCTTGCTTGTGACGTGAAATGGGCAATTGCCAGGACTACATCTGACATTGTCACAGGTTCAAATTTAAAGCCGTCATCACTGGCTGAGTCCAAGATGTCACCCAAATCTACGCCACTCTCAGTTTGGGAGATCGATACACCCGCAAAGTGCGTATTTAGCTCGTCCGGCGTGAAACCATGAAGCTCGTCTTGCGTTTTTGGCAGGAATCCCAGGCCCTTCAGTTCTTTCCATACATCCCTTTTGTTACAAAGGGCGTCAGATATTCTATTTTGTATGTAAGCTTCTCGCTGAGACTTGAAACACTGTTCCACCCTTGTGGCAAGGGCGTGGTACTCCTGTCTAAAGGTTTCGTCCTTGGTCCATACGTAACTTCTCCGTACAGCGTCTCGTTTCTTGAACAAGAGGGCCAGCTCAGCATCAACCCATGGAGGATTTGCCTTGTTTTTCGGCATGAATTGCTTTTCAGGAGCTAACGTGTCAATAGCCTCCAACACGTTGATGCTGATGCACTCCAGCAGTCCGTCAACGTCTTTATCGTCAGTGCAATCAAACGACCAATCACAATTTGCTAGGTAAGACAGTAGGTCATCCTGTTTTATAGATTTAAAGTCCCTATACTTAAAAATTCCCGGTTTTGGTACTAAGTTAGTACCATATACAATTTCAACGTCAATTAAATTGTGATTACTCGTGAATGGTGCCGCTTGGTTGCTTGAGTTAAGTACTATGTCATTGTCATCTATCATCATTACGTCAATCCACGTGTGAGAATTTTCGAGGTGATGAGTCGCACCATGGTCTATTATTTTTAAATTGAGATCAGCTGCTAGTCGCCTAACATATTTAGCATCTTCTGATGTTTTAACGAGATTCGCGTTCAAATCACCCATTATAATTTTATGATTAAAATCCTGTGTATGTAGAGCTAGCTTATCTATGAGATCGGAGTTTTGTAAAAAAGGAATGTGCGGCGGCCTATATATAAGTGCTACAAAAAGTGGGGGATGGTCACGTGATTAAATACTACACATAATGTATTCAGGAATGCCTGACAGCCTGATTGTGTAGTTTTGAATTTGCATAATATACTGGCTTTAAACGTGTTTTGCACATATAGTATTAGCCCACCCCCAAATTCATTCCTATCTAATCTAATTATTGAGTAGCCTTCGATCTGGACGCGATCGTCCCCAACCTCAGGTGGGAGGTGCGTCTCAGCCACCCCAAAGAGGTGGTAGGAGGAACCAGTCAAAAGGTGTTGACGGATTATATCAATGTGATCTCTAAGTGAGGTAACATTGATAAATCGTACTCTCAGTCCCCCACGATGACCCCCTCTCTCGCCGTGTTTACCTAGTCATGTCTTGTCAGTATTAGAATTGTTTTGTAGATTTTCCGATGTTGATGTTGATGGAGAGATATTCTTCTCCAACATGGTTTTATTACAATCACGTTGCTTATCCGGTAGTTCTGGTTTGTTGGAATATAATAAGCTAATTGATTGAAGTTCAGCAGCATTTGTGAAAACATGAGAGATACCAACGTCCCGCATCTTGACAAGGAAACGACCCCCCCTGTGTCAGACATACTTAAAACCAAGAGTTTTGGCTTTTATTCTTAGAGTTCTATAGGTTAAAAAGGTGGTACTGTCTAACATCTCATTTATAAATATTTTACCTGTTAAAAGTTGATCTTTACTCTCCTGGTCGAGATGCGTGACATCAATATCCCTCATGTGAAAGCTAGTAATGGTACACTTAGCACGCATGATTTTATCCACTAAGTCGGCTCGAGAGAGGGTAACAACCCACGGTGATCTTCGTCGCTCACTTTTGTCTGTGCAGCAGACCGCAAGTTGTCCGATCGGAGCAGGCGGGTGCCTAAGATATCCTCTATTTTTAAGGTTGGGAGTACCTTTGCTAAAATAGCATACGCAATTTCTTTATGTTTACTCTCATCTCCCTCAAAAATACTCGATATTATTAATTTATCATTTTTACTTGTAGTGGATATCTTACCATTTGTTGAGGGGACCCGCCTACTACGCACCGGACAAGTTGCTTTTTTCGGCTTAGCTCCGGTAACAATAGTTGCCTCTGTCGGAGAGGTCATGCTACGATTTATAGTAACAATAGTATCAATATTACGGTCATTTGATACCTCGTCAATATTTTCAGAATTCTCGTATTCGTCATTGTGCCCGTCAATATTATCGTAACTTAAGCTAGAACGATTTATTTCATTATTTATGAGTGTGCCAATATGTATGGTGTTAATCTCATTTAGCATAGTTTCACTGGTGTCTGTTATTTTATTATTAATATTAAAAAGTTCGTTCGTAACCTTATTGCAGTGTTCTTCGAGTCTACCTGCTATCTTTTCTTCTAATGCAATTAATTTTCTTTTTAACAATAAGTTTTCATTATTTATGTCTACTAAATGCTTATAGTGTTCTTCATTTTTCTGCAAAAACTTCATCAGCTGGGAGTTTTGCTCAGATAATCGCGATTCGATTTTATCTACCCTGGATTCTATACTACCGACCAAATCCTGCATTGCTGATAAAGGCTTTAATCGATCAGTAATAGCATCCAACCTAGACTCAAGCGAAGCATTATGTCTGTTCAGAGCACTGTAAACATTTTTCGACGTGCTATTAGCAAACTCAGTTATGAGAGAAATCGTTATACCTTTCTTCAATACAGATTCGCCAAGTTGTTTTAAAATAGAAATATTTGCAGCGTTAGTGATGTTAGATGCCGTGCTTGATGTATGCAATACCTCTTGGGACTGAGACGCGTTCACTACCCGCATGCTGGTGGTAGACGTATTGCTCCTGGTATTCTGCACAGCATCCCGCTGAGTAGATGGGGACTCCTCCCCACTTATTGTTGCCTTGCTGTCATTGCCGATATTAGAGCTCACCGTGATGCTTGGGCTGCCGGAGAAGCGGTGCCCCTGCTCGACAGTAACCTGCCATGCACCTGTGCTGGACGGGGTAGAGGCCATCAATGGCACACGCGTGCTGCTGCTGTTCTCCGTGTCGAGCATATTGTCCCCCTTCCCCTGCTGCTGGCTGACTGGAGGAGCGCTGAGCCTCTCCTCCGTGCTGGTGTTAGTGCTGGAGAGAGACTGAGGTAGGGGAGCGGGGGGCCGCAGCTGAGGCAAAAAATTATTCGCAGCGTACGGCTGTTTCGGCGGCTTCGCCGGTACGTGTGTCTGCAACTGCTCGGCAGACTTGACGACGGGCTTATTGTTGTCGCCCGTCTTGCTTATATTCTTCTCTCTCTCGTCTATGCTAGTGTGTGTTTTTGTAGAGAGAGAGAGAGAGAGAGATTGGTAACTGATTTATTACGCCAAAGCAAGGCCGTATGGCGACCAAAAAATATACATTAAAAATATTTATGAAATATGTATACAGTATTCTTAATCTAACTTAAATTAACATGTTCAATAATTTTAGAAATTTACAATTTTAGAATTTTAGACTGTTGGTTGTTACAGGTACAGGTTACAAGAGTATTGTGCATTAAGCGTATTCGACGGAATAGCGATACGTAATTACATTTATACGTTTATGCATTTATACATTTATATATTTATACGTTTATGCATTTATACGTTTATATATTTATACATTTCTACATTTACGAGGTCTGTCCCAAAAGTATCCGACCTACGTTCATATCTTCACGCGGAGAGACTCAGGCGACCTCTGGAGGGTACGAACGTCACCAGCAACTCCTAACCTTCTCGTCAGTAGCCTGAGATACCGATGAAACGCCTTAGTTCCCGCGCAGCGTGTATTTGTTTACAACGACTTTTTTGCGTTCGTCGCAATTTGCTTATTGCTAAAAATGGCAGAACGAACCGAACAGCGAATTTGCATCAAATTTTGCTTTAATCTCGGTAAAAGTTGTGCGGAATCTATTGAAATGTTGCAAAAGGCCTTTAAAGATGAGTGTATGGGCAAAACACAAACAAAAGAGTGGTATAGGCGGTTCAAAAGTGGCCGCACATCTGTTGACAGTGATCCTCGTTCATCAAGTCAATGTTGATTGTTTTTTTCGATTATGAGGGCGTTGTGCACCACGAATATGCCCCTACAGGCCAGACAATCAATAAAGAGTACTACGTTGAAGTTTTGAAAAGATTACGTAATGCAATCAGGAGAAAACGACCGCAACTTTGGGAAACCGGTGACTGGCTTCTTCATCACGACAATGCTCCAGCGCACGCATCAAACCTTGTGCAGCAGTATTTATTGAAACACAGTGTTGCGCAGCTCCGCCAGCCTCCATACAGTCCTGATATAGCTCCCTGCTACTTTTGGCTGTTTCCTCGATTGAAAATGCCGCTTAAAGGACATCGATTCGACAATAAACAGACTGTTGAAACTAATGCGACGAATGCACTAAAGGCGATTCCGAAGTCTGACTTTCAAGAGTGCTTTAATAAGTGGAAACATCGATATGAGCGTCTTGTTCAATCAAATGGGGACTACTTTGAAGGATGCCACCCCCCGGATGACGAAGAATAAATCAAGCGCCGAGAAATCGAGGTAGGTCGGATACTTTTGGGACAGACCTCGTATACATTTATACATTTACATTTACATTGAGCTGGTTTCGCCTTCCTTGTGGTATATATAAAAGTCATACTTAAAGCTTAAATAGGAAGAGGAATCTTTAAGACACTCTGGTAAACTCGCCCATAGTTCAACAGTGGTAATCAGAAAGCTGTTTTTATAACATTCAGTTTGACTAAAAGGTATACAAATACGTGCGTTTTGGAGGCGAGCTTACCTGCGTACGTCTTGAAAAATGGTAAAAAGCCGCTCAAACAAATATTGTGATCGCCTTCATTGAAAAATACTGAAGATTAAGTAGCCTAGGAAGTATTTTCTTCGATTTTTAACCAGCAACCACTTCAATACGGTTCGATAAGGTGTAATAGAAATGTCGCGGCGTAGATTAAAAATATAGCAAATACCTGCATTAATCAGTCGCTGCACCTTTAGATCTAAATATTTAGGAATATGGTTATACAAAATATAGGCATAATCAATATGCGGATAAACAAGTGCTTGGACCAGCATTTTTTTGTATCCTGCGAAAGTAGCCATCCTCGATATCTGAGCTTATGCAACACACCATGGACTTTAGATGAAACAGAAGAGAGATGGGCATTCCACGAAAGATCGGAGGACAATGTGTCCCCTAAGTTTTTAACTTGATTTAGAAATTGAATTCTCTCTCCATTTACTAGTAGGGGTGGATATGTCTGCTCGGAAATAAATGTTAGGTTAGGTATGCTGCCAAAAACAATTGCTTTAATTTTACTCGGATAAAGCTGAAGTCCGCGATAGCTTGCCCATTGAGATACACATTGTGAATCTTCGTGCATGTGAGCAATAGCCGATGCCAGAAGAGTAACTGGGCATTGAATATAAAGTTGAAGGTCATCAGCGAAAAGAATACTAGAAAACTTACAGAACCGTAAAAAGCTTGGTAAATCGTTGATAAGACCGAGGAAAAATACCGAGCCAGGTGATGACCCTTGAGGAACGCCTGAAGTAACTGGGAGGAATGGAGACACCTCACCGCTGTCACTCACCACGGCCTGTGTGCGTCCTGAAATGTACGAATGAACAAGTCTAAGAGCATTTGCAGAAAAACCAAGAGTTTTTAAGGCACGTAAAAGTGATTCATGGCTTATGGAGTCGAATGCCCGACGAAAATCGAAGAGAAGGACTAAAGTAACAAGGCCATTCTCGATACCGGAGCGTATAGTATCGGTGAGATCGAGCAAGGCGGTTTGCGTACTGTGTTCGGTGCGAAAGCCAGATTGGAAAGGGGACAACAGATAATTATCTTCCAAATAATCCTTGATTGGTTGAGTAATATTTTTGTCAAATACTTTGGCAAGATGCGAAGATTTGCTATATGTCGTGTTTCTGCAGGAGATAATGGTGATGGACAATTATTGAGGGGAATGATAAGTGATTTTTTCCAAGATGCAGGATATGAACCAGAACTGATGATCAAGCTGAATAATTTAGTAATATATGGTAGAAGAGAAACAAGAAGTCTGTCAAGGTATTTTAAAGGTAAATCGTCCGGGCAGCGTCCTTGCGACTTACTAAGTAAAGCGACAGATGTTTCAAGAATCACGATAGGTAACAGAGGCTAGAGAGAGAGAGAGAGAGAGAGAGAGAGAGAGAGAGAGAGAGAGAGAGAGAGAGAGAGAGAGATGATCGTAACGCTGCCCACAATGATGGCTCCGTTACATAAACAAACGATTCATAGCCTGCTATAATGTGTCCACATAAAAAGTTTGATCCGAATGTGTAGGCACAAAATCATTCCTGAATTTTTTAAGAATAATTTGACAGTGATTGAAATGCTTTAGACGAAGAAATTGAAAAGAGTTTTTCATCATGATATATTTGCAATATTGACATTGTAATACATTACGATACAGTTTAGTTAGTTTATTTTACTTGTATACTTACACATATTTTCACCTAACACCCAAATTTGTGGGCTTGCATTAACTTCAACTAGAATAGCTGGTGTGCACACTAGTAGAATGCAGAGATCAGCAATGCTCAAATTAACAAGAAATATATTGGTACTATTTCTCATATCTTTTGCATTAAATACAACTATAAGTACCTAAACAAAAAAAAATATATAAATGTATTAGAATTAAAGCTCTGAAAAAGTTCTTTAAAATTTAATGGACATTTAAACGATTTACACATTACTGATTTATCGTCTACTTCCGTAACCCTATTATTTTTATTATTAACGCAGGAGCAGAAAGACTAATTACAGTAACCTTTATTCGCCTGGTTAATCTCTTTAAGTTACCTTTCCAAATGGAAGATTTGAGCTTCCCTAAGCTTATACCATTCGTGTCTGGAGGACAGTTTGGACCTTAACTGTAGCGTGACTCAGCGACTTGCTCTCCATCTGTTTGCTTAACAGCATCGCCCAGTTTCATCCTCATCGGGATACTGACTCCACTTCTCAACTCGCGTCTTTTTCTATGGTCCTCAGCAGGCACTCCGCTAAGTCTGACAATCGGGAGAGAAAGCGGCTCCGCACTCTACGTGGCGCGGAGTCCTACCCCACCAAACCGCGGCCGGATAGGCCAAGGAGGGCCCAACCCTTCTACTGACAGGACGTACAGTTTCAGATAGGTTCCAAACCATCAGAACCGTGAATAAAGCACAAGAAACTTTTTTTCTTAACAAATAAAAGTCAGATGTACCAGCCGGGTTTCGAACCGGGAATTTCTAGTTATAACCCTATGATTACTTTAAGAGAATCGTAATTGTATACTGGAAAATGTTTGTGTATTCGTCTATGTGTGTGGGAATCGTGTGCGTGGGTTAGTGTGTGCGTTTGTGTGAATGCAGATGCGTGGATGTGTGGGAAGTATATGTGTATGGAAGGTGTGTGTGTTGAAGCGCATGCATGGATTAATGTGCGTGTGTGCGTGTGTACGTGAATGTGTATGTGCGTGAATATTCGTATAGTAGCATGTGCGTGTACACGTAATTATCAATAATCATCATCGTGAGCCTTGTCAATGATAATGAAGTCAACATCGTGTTAAACGAACATTGACAATCCCATATCTACATATTTTAAAGACTAAATAAAAGGACTTACTTTCTGATCACTTCAGAAACGAATATGGAGAATTTCGTATTTACAATTTTAAAAGTCTAAAATAAGGAATTCCGGTTTGCTTTCGGATCACTTTCGGTGATACGGACAGGTCCAAATATACATCACATATGTTTATAAACACACACCCAACGATATTTGCCTAAAAATAAACGATAAAAAATCATTATAGTCGATTTTCAGTTAAAAAGCGTCCACAATTAAAATAGTGACTAAAGAGCTGTAAAAGACCACCGAATTTATAACAATTAAGTTCCATCCAACACTAATGTATTTCCAGTCATCATATTCGATTGCTAATGACTTGTATTCGGATTAATATTTTTATCTTTAATCAAGCTTAATTCAAGCTCTTTTGGTCTAGTTGTATTGTGTTTGAGAGCCATTTCTTATTGTAAAAACATGCAGAGTTACGTTGAGAAGAAGACGTGCGTTTATTTACTAAAATTACACGCAATTACGAGTGCTAGGCTTAATTTATAGGTACAAAAAAAACCTCCTAAAGTATCGTCAAATTTCGTGAACCGTAGGGTGTGGATGCTCCTTGTAAGTCAGTAACCATATTGACTGCATCTTGTCGTTTCACCTAAAGATACTTTACCTAGTCTTTTTCGCATAAAAATATAATTCACCAATAGGAAATTTGACCAACAAGGTATTTGCTCCAGGAGGATAAATAGCAAATATGAACATTTCGCCATCATATAATTTTTCCAATTTGGACATTTCGCCAGTAATAAAGAAGTTGGTAGCGATATTGTCAATTATTTAAACAGCTGTCAAATTTCATTACTGATACTAAATTTACATTCAGAAACCATAAAAACTCTACACATTAAACCCAAAATTAGCACAATAAACATTTACTAAGGTAGTTGGGATGTTTACAGCTATAATATATTATGCCTTTATTTAAATAACATAAATCTAACAAGTTATGGGACCATGTGTAATTGAATGCGTGAAGTTATAAGGAAATAAACTGTATAACCGTAGTAATTGGTGTTTGATTCTCTCGTTAAATTTCCGACCACGTGCAAAGAGAAAAAAATTAATTTTTTAAATTATTGTACAATGAAAGTCGAACTCGCGACTGTCAAAGTTATATTATAGCACTCCAAAAATCGTATTCTCGGGAAATTCCAAATGAAAGTATTATTAAATTCAAATAATGCTGGGTATGCAATGTACAATTTCAAAAATTTTCCAAAATTTCAAACATTTTCCAAAATTTCAAACATTTTCCAAAATTTAAAAAATTTTCCAAAATTTCAAACATTTTCCAAAATTTCAAACATTTTCCAAAATTTCAAACATTTTCCAAAATTTTCCAAAATTTCAAAAATTTTCCAAAATTTCAAAAATTTTCCAAAATTTTCCAAAATTTCAAAAATTTTCCAAAATTACAAAAATTTTCCAAAATTTCAAACATTTTCCAGATTTCAAAAATTTTCCAAAATTTCAAACATTTTCCAAAATTTCAAACATTTTCCAAAATTTCAAACATTTTCCAAAATTTCAAACATTTTCCAAAATTTCAAAAATTTTCCAAAATTTCAAACATTTTCCAAAATTTCAAACATTTTCCAAAATTTCAAACATTTTCCAAAATTTCAAACATTTTCCAAAATTTCAAACATTTACCAAAATTTCAAAAATTTTCCAAAATTTTCCAAAATTTCAGAAATTTTCCAAAATTTCAAACATTTTCCAAAATTTCAAAAATTTTCCAAAATTTCAAAAATTTCGAAAAATTTCCAAAATTTCAAACATTTTCCAAAATTTCCAAAATTTTCCAAAATTTTCCAAAATTTCCAAAATTTTCCAAAATTTCCAAAATTTTTCAAAATTTTCCAAAATTTCAAAATTTTTCCAAAATTTCAAAAATTTTCCAAAATTTCAAACATTTTCCAAAATTTCAAAAATTTTCCAAAATTTCAAAAATTTTCCAAAATTTTCCAAAATTTCAAAAATTTTCCAAAATTTCAAAAATTTTCCAAAATTTTAAACATTTTCCAAAATTTCAAAAATTTTCCAAAATTTCAAACATTTTCCAAAATTTCAAACATTTTCCAAAATTTCAAACATTTTCCAAAATTTCAAACATTTTCCAAAATTTCAAAAATTTTCCAAAATTTCAAACATTTTCCAAAATTTCAAACATTTTCCAAAATTTAAAAAATTATCCAAAATTTAAAAAATTTTCCAAAATTTCAAACATTTTCCAAAATTTCAAACATTTTCCAAAATTTTCCAAAATTTCAAAAATTTTCCAAAATTTCAAAAATTTTCCAAAATTTCAAAAATTTTCCAAAATTTTCCAAAATTTCAAAAATTTTCCAAAATTACAAAAATTTTCCAAAATTTCAAACATTTTCCAGATTTCAAAAATTTTCCAAAATTTCAAACATTTTCCAAAATTTCAAACATTTTCCAAAATTTCAAACATTTTCCAAAATTTCAAACATTTTCCAAAATTTCAAAAATTTTCCAAAATTTCAAACATTTTCCAAAATTTCAAACATTTTCCAAAATTTCAAACATTTTCCAAAATTTCAAACATTTTCCAAAATTTCAAACATTTACCAAAATTTCAAAAATTTTCCAAAATTTTCCAAAATTTCAGAAATTTTCCAAAATTTCAAACATTTTCCAAATTTTCAAAAATTTTCCAAAATTTCAAAAATTTCGAAAAATTTCCAAAATTTCAAACATTTTCCAAAATTTCCAAAATTTTCCAAAATTTTCCAAAATTTCAAAAATTTTCCAAAATTTCCAAAATTTTTCAAAATTTTCCAAAATTTCAAAATTTTTCCAAAATTTCAAAAATTTTCCAAAATTTCAAACATTTTCCAAAATTTCAAAAATTTTCCAAAATTTCAAAAATTTTCCAAAATTTTCCAAAATTTCAAAAATTTTCCAAATTTCAAAAATTTTCCAAAATTTCAAAAATTTTCCAAAATTTCAAAAATTTTCCAAAATTTTAAACATTTTCCAAAATTTCAAAAATTTTCCAAAATTTCAAACATTTTCCAAAATTTCAAACATTTTCCAAAATTTCAAACATTTTCCAAAATTTCAAACATTTTCCAAAATTTCAAAAATTTTCCAAAATTTCAAACATTTTCCAAAATTTCAAACATTTTCCAAAATTTAAAAAATTATCCAAAATTAAAAAATTTCCAAAATTTCAAACATTTTCCAAAATTTCAAACATTTTCCAAAATTTTCCAAAATTTCAAAAATTTTCCAAAATTTCAAAAATTTTCCAAAATTCAAAAATTTTCCAAAATTTTCCAAAATTTCAAAAATTTTCCAAAATTACAAAAATTTTCCAAAATTTCAAAAATTTTCCAAAATTTCAAAAATTTTCCAAAATTTCAAACATTTTCCAAAATTTCAAACATTTTCCAAAATTTCAAACATTTTCCAAAATTTCAAACATTTTCCAAAATTTCAAACATTTTCCAAAATTTCAAACATTTTTCAAAATTTCAAACATTTTCCAAAATTTCAAACATTTTCCAAAATTTCAAAAATTTTTCAAAATTTCAAAAATATTCCTAAATTACAAAAATTTCAAAATTTCAAAAATTTTCCAAAATTTTCCAAAATTTCAAAAATTTCAAAAATTTTCCAAAATTTTCCAAAATTTCAAAAATTTTCCAAAATTTCAAACAGTTTCCTAAATTTCAAAAATTTTCCAAAATTTCAAACAGTTTCCAAAATTTCAAAAATTTTCCAAAATTCAAACATTTTCCAAAATTTCAAACATTTTCCAAAATTTCAAAACATTTTCCAAAATTTCAAAACATTTTCCAAAATTTCAAACATTTACCAAAATTTCAAAAATTTTCCAAAATTTTCCAAAATTTCAGAAATTTTCCAAAATTTCAAACATTTTCCAAAATTTCAAAAATTTTCCAAAATTTCAGAAATTTTCCAAAATTTCAAACATTTTCCAAAATTTCAAAAATTTTCCAAAATTTCAAAAAATTTCGAAAAATTTCCAAAATTTCAAACATTTTCCAAAATTTCCAAAATTTTCCAAAATTTTCCAAAATTTCAAAAATTTTCCAAAATTTCCAAAATTTTTCAAAATTTTCCAAAATTTCAAAATTTTTCCAAAATTTCAAAAATTTTCCAAAATTTCCAAAATTTTTCAAAATTTTCCAAAATTTCAAAATTTTTCCAAAATTTCAAAAATTTTCCAAAATTTCAAAACATTTTCCAAAATTTCAAACATTTTCCAAAATTTCAAAAAATTCGAAAAATTTCCAAAATTTCAAACATTTTCCAAAATTTCCAAAATTTTCCAAAATTTTCCAAAATTTCAAAAATTTTCCAAAATTTCCAAAATTTTTCAAAATTTTCCAAAATTTCAAAATTTTTCCAAAATTTCAAAAATTTTCCAAAATTTCAAACATTTTCCAAAATTTCAAACATTTTCCAAAATTTCAAACATTTTCCAAAATTTCAAACATTTTCCAAAATTTCAAAAATTTTCCATAATTTTCCAAAATTTCAAACATTTTCCAAAATTTAAAAATTTTCCAAAATTTCAAACATTTTCCAAAATTTCAAACATTTTCCAAAATTTTCCAAAATTTCAAAAATTTCCAAAATTTCAAAAATTTTCCAAAATTTCAAAAATTTTCCAAAATTTTCCAAAATTTCAAACATTTTCCAAAATTTCAAAAATTTTCCAAAATTTTCCAAAATTTCAAAAATTTTCCAAATTTCAAAAATTTCAAAAATTTTCTAAAATTTCAAAAAATCTCAAAAATTTTATTTCAATTACATCATTCTTTGTTACCAGAAAATACCTTCAAAAGACTGACCGAATTTCGTATCCAGGAGGGTGTGCACTCTCCATGTAAGTGCCAATCAATTGGCAGCGGTTTTTATAATGTGATACTAATATCAACAAGCTACTTATAAGCTGTTCAAACTAGGATAAGATGTTCAAACCACTATCAATGGCAAAGTTAGTATCAATATGTCGCCAAAAAAGGTGTAAGCTGCCAGTTAATTGATAGAACAAATATCAATTAGCTGCGAGCTATTCGAATATTGAATATTAAATTAAAACAATCTAAATGTTTAAGAAATACAAGAACAAACTATTTCAATTGAATAGAATATCGATGCGAGGCCTACCAATGGATCTAATGTAACCTAGCATTAAATTGAAAATTTCAAGACAATCTAAACAATCAATAAGTACAAGAACAGCCTATTTAATTGAGTGGAATATCGATGCGAATCGACCAATGGATTTCATCCAACTTTTAAATGCATTGTTATCATCAAGATAAGTACAAACAGCAATAACTATAAGAACAGTCTATTTTATTGAGTGTAGTTTCGATGCGAGTCGACTATAGGATTTTATTTAACCTTGAAATGAATTGAAATCATCAAGAATTATTAATTATGTACAAATATCTCTATCAAAGCTAGTCTATAACTATTAACTGTAGTACTAATGTGCGAGTACCAATAATTTCAATGAAACTTTTTTTATAGTAATTCCAACTATTGCAATAATCAAATAGAATTACTACTCCAGTTTTATACCAATCAACGAAGCCTCTTCAGGCTTTGGAACAATCAACGAAGGCTATTCAGGCCTTAAAACATTCAGCGAAGCCTTTTCAGGCTTTCAAACAATCAGCGATGCCTCTTCAGGCCTTGAAACATTCAGCGAAGGCTCTTCAGGCTTTGAAACAATCAGCGCAGCCTCTTCAGGCTTTCAAACAATCAGCGAGACCTTGGTTAGTCTTGAAATCAAGCAACGAAGCCTAGTGCGGCTTTGAAATTTTAGCAATCAGCTATTTTATTCAATTAGCGAGACCTAATCTCGTACTGAAAATCAATATAAATTAGATAAGACAATAATCACAATCAACAAAGCCTGTCCTGGCTTTGAAATTTAAAATCATAACAATTAGCGAAGCCTTTCTAGGCCTTGAAATGATCAATTTAATAATAAAAGCTAGTGGCGAAGCCCTAGTCAGGCTTTGAAAAGCAATTCAAGCAAATAATTGGAATAGAGTTACTGTATTGATGTTCCCTAACTAGTACATATTGTGTTTGAATGACTTTACCTTATCTCCAACGATCATTTCTCTCGCCATCAATTGGAGTTGACTAAAAGACGCCAGACCACCGATACGTTGCCTAAAGAGCTGCATGACCAGGTTTCGCTGCGGCTGCTGAAAGTCGAGCATTGCTGGCTCGCTAGATGCGGCAGAGAAAAATGCGAAGAGAGGAGCTGATAGCCGCCTGCGCCTGGTGCCTTGAGACAGCATGCTTATTGCCTGCTGGTGCTGGAGCGCGGGTACGAATCGCGCCGCGGCAGCCCGTCGTGAGCTGTTGTTGTTGCGTGTGTGTATGTGTATGTTCGCTGCCGTTGCTGCTCTCGGAGCTGCGCGCGTGTGCGCGTCTGTCACTGCTGTTGGAGGTGCCAGCAGGTGTGCTAGCTGATGCTACAGCGCTTGGAGTGCGCGACCCACGGCGAAAATACGAGAGCGGCTCAATGCGCTTCGCTTGCCACTGAGTGAGCCTTGATGCGGCTGCTGGCGATCGCAGAGCTGCAAGCGTGTATGTTGGCTACCGTTGCTGCTAGAACTACAGGTATGTGCGCTGGCTACCCCTGCTGGTAGAGCTGCGAGAGGTAAGCCTTGATGCCACTGCTGGCGCTCATACAGATGCACACGTATACTCTGCGTACGTGGAGAGAGCTAAGCTCGCGCGTCTGCTACCTGTTGCGAGAGTGCGCGTGTATGCATGGTATGCGGTTTCTGCTGGGGCGTGCGTGTGTATTTCGCCTGAGTTGATGTTGGAGCGCGCGCGTGTGCATCGAGAGCCGTTGCAACCATGAGCCTTGATGCGAGATCCTTGAGTGGCTACTGATAATTGCCGCACGGCAAACAATTCGTAAAGCGGAGAGCTCGTTGGTACCCGCGACTGTCAGCAAGGGTCTTGCCGTTGCGTCCTGCATGTGTTGGCTTGCGATTTTTGCCGATCGAATACAGCTTGACTGCAATGATGCATAGAGGAGAGGGTATTGCTTCTCTCTCTCTCTCTCTCTCTCTCTCTCTGTCTCTCTCTCTCTCTGTCTCTGTCTCTGTCTCTCTCTCTCTCTCACTCTGTCTCTCTCTCTGTCTCTCTGTCTCTCTCTCTCTCACTCTCTCTCTCTTTCTCACTCTCTCTCTCTATCTCTTGCCCGTGAACACTCGCGAGACCACTAATACGTGGATGTCGACGATCCGTGCTCCAAATTTAAGCTTTTCCGTGTCCGCGTACAACGGCGTCCTCGTCAATATTTCAACATGGAAGACGACGGGCTCGCTAAAACGGCCAAGATGGCATTACATCTACCGCTATCTCACTCTCCCTCCGATCGTTGTTGGATTTGCATTCAAGCTGGTGCCGCAAAACGATATCAGCCTCCAGCATAGAGACAACGTGTTGGCCTCTCGCTCCCGAGGATGCGAGCTTAAGTCACGCCCATCTTTCAATATACCCTATGCGGACGATGTATGTGCGCGTGGTGAAGCCGACGCCTTTGAACCGTCGTTCAAGTTTTACAAAGTGCTTTTTCACGAGCCACTGCCAAATACAACTCACCGAACACTCCCGATCTGGCTCGAAGGATAAAATATTAAGGATATCAATAATGTGTGTTTCTAACAAGAAAACTACCGGAGGTTTACCTCACCGATTTTCTTGATATTGTGATATATTGTAGTACATAAAAAGTATTAGACACGTATTTTTTACGTGCTAATTCGCCGATTTAAGGGGTGAAAACACCCCTAAAATTTACCCCCAAAAACAGTTTTTTTTTAATATCACAAAAACGAATTGAAATTTTCCGATGAAACCAACGCCAATTTGTTTCTTATCAAAATGCGCTTCTGCGGTAATCGCTTTCACTCGGAAGGCTTGCATCCCTTATTTTTTATAAGGGTATATATGAATTTTATCGTTTTTTCTTTCTTCAGTAATTTTTTAATTAACCAAATCTTGTAAAAACTCGTTCTATTATAAACAATATTAAAATTCAAAGTTGACCAATCCCGGGGTTTTAAAAAAGAAATTATTTAAAGGGGTAACTACCCCCTAATACGAGTTTTATGACATAAGTCTTAATAATTTACTTAATTTTGTAATATATTGTAAAACATGAAAAAGACTAAAAATATATACATACATACCTATACGACCATTTGAGGGATGAAAACTACCCTTACACTTCACCCCCAAAAATAATTTTTTTTAATATCTTAAAAACGAATTGAAATTTTCGAATGAAACCAACGCCAATTATTTAACATAAAATTGCGCTTCTGTGGTAATTGCTTTTACTCTCTAGGGCTGTATCCCTTGTTTTTTATGAGGGTAGAGATGACTATTTTTCTCTCCAGAAATTTTTAATTTGTTCAATCTTATTAAAAGTCTGTATACTATAAATGATATTGATGCTTAATATTGAAAAGAGAGAATGGTAGAAGAAAAAAAGTCAAAGGCATAACTACCGCTAAACGTGGCATCTGACATACACTATTAAAATTTTCTTAATTTTGTGATATATTGCAGAGTATAAAAAAATAATTAGAGATATTTTCACTTGTTCCTATGTTGATTTAAGAAAAGAAAAGCACCCTTACAGTTCACCCCCAGAAAACATTTTTTATTCAATATCGTAAAAACAAAGTGCAATTTCTTATTAAACATCAATTTATTTTTTAAACAAAACTTATGTTGACATTGCTCATATTCTGATTGGTCGCTATCATTTTTAGGAGTTTAAATAACATTGTATAGTTGTAATTTCAATTTTGTATTATTTCAACTACTATTCAAACTATTTATTTTTGTTCTTGGCCCACGGTCACTCTGTTATGGCATTTTATCCGTTAATTGAAATAAAAATAAAAATAAAAATAAAATAAAATAATATTGATAAAGGTCTTTCTACTGTAAATAAATATATTGAATTTCAATAAATCAAATATAAAATTTAACGCGTATGGCAGTTAAAAAAAGGAGAGTAAAATATTTTTCGCCGTTTTCTTTGATTTAAATATATGCTATGTTATTATAAAATAAAAATATATTTCACAAATGCAAGTAATAAAACAAAATTTTAAATCTTATACCTTTTAAGTTTATTTAATATATAAGTAATGTATGGAAGCTAAGAATATTTTGGTACGCAGTTTGTTCTTTTATTAGAGCGTCGAATATAAAATATTTATTTTTATCCAGCATTCGAATAAGCAGCGATAGCAATACGCAATCGTTGTTTTTACGCAGTTACATTTCGCATCTTTTTCAGTTCGCATGTGTCAGTGATCAGTGAAATAAAATTTAGTTGTTTTAGTTGTTTTTTGTTAATTATAAGAACCTTAAGGTATGCATATTATTGATTAAGCACTACATAAATCCAAAATACTGTAGTGGAAATCAAACATGTATATATAAATGTACAAGAGTGTACTTGTTATATTAACATAAACTTTTCATAGAGAAAATATTTAGTATAATTTAGCGATTTCGTTTTGTATTTGCCACACTAGTTTATATTTATATACGTATATATACACTATCTTATAGAATATCGTTAAAAAATTACAGTTTTGTACATTTATTTACACCATTATACACAGATTATGTGATAATGAGAGTTAGAAACCTATTATTTTATGTATATTTGATATTATTGAGTCATTATATATTTTTCGATGCTATTATTTATTATTTGTTGTATATTTATTATCAATGTTAGCTCATATACTTAATTTTATTGTCGAATTAAAACAGAAACGGACACTTTTATACATTTTTGTACATTTTTATACATTTGTATACACTTATATATAGTTATATATACTTTTTTATTTTCACAAGGGTATTAAAGACGATGTATTAAATTTCTAAAAATAGTTGAATGCTCATAGATGTTTGTAAAATTCATTTAACTATTTTTCTTTTTTCTTAATCAAATATTAATACATTAATTTATAAAAAAGTTTTAAATATTTATAACAAAATTAGTTCATTTTATTACATTTTGAAAAACTTTTTTTACAGAATATTATATAATCATTTTAATCATACTCATAATAAAATGCAAATTCTTCAATTATTTTAAATTTCAAATTTTTTGGATCGACTGTGTATGTTTCAGATATTAAGAATAACTATCCATCCGATGAACGTTATAAATTTGCTTCTAAAGCATTTCAAGCTTTAAATTTACCAAAAACTCCAGAAACACCTAAAGAGATTAGTTTAAAAAATAGTATTGAGAATATTCTATTAAATGCTATGAAGGAATTTCACGATGTAGAGATGGTTGAATATGAAACATTAGATTTTCAAGAACCGTATAAACATGTTGATATGAAAATTATAGAAGACGATGGTAAGATATTTACAATTAATGAAGATTTACAACAATGTACAAAAGATACAGAAGAATTAGATCATGACTATAAAGCAAGAGCCGTAGAATTATGGAGAAGTGGTTTGGCAAAAAATTTAGCATTAAAAACGGTACAAAATTGTTTTTGCAAGGTTCAGTCCATAACCCAATTAAACCGTTGGGCAAAAACATAAAATAAAGGAGGAACGTATAAAGAGAAAATAGACAAGGGTTTACAAAAATGGGCGTTACAGGCTCAAACAGATATTGGAAACGAAGATTTTCATTTTAAAGCATGTAATCATTGGTTATCTAATTTTAAAAAAGCTCACAGAATTGTTAGTAGAAAAATTAACAAATTTGTAACCAAAAAAACACTTGAAGGAGTAGATTATTTAGAAAGAACAGCTGATATGTTTGTTATTGAAATAGAAAAACAGATTCATGAAAAAGTATAGAAAATGTATTTAATTCAGATCAATCAGGCATTCAATGAGAAATGCACGCAGGTCGTACATTAGCAGTTGAAGAACAGAATCAAGTTCAATGTTTGGTGCAATCGGTGACTTCTACAACTCATATTTATACAATTCAGCCAACAATATCAGTCGATGGTAGACTTCTTTCACCTCTTCTTATAGTTCTTAAAGAAGAAAGTGGTGAATTCGGACCCATTATAGAACGAGACATATTTAGACCCCATAATGTATATGTTACGGCTTCTAAATCTGGAAAATTAACCTTAGGCAATTGGAAAAAATCTACTTATTTCATATTGAAAATGTGTAAATGAATGAATGTAAATGAGTAAATGATATTGTAAATGAGTAAATCAAATTTGTAAAATTGTAAATTAAATTTTGGTATTCCAAATTTTATTTAATTTCAGATCATTTTAAAACGTGGATAAAAGAAGTATACTTTCCCAACGTTGGTTCATCAAGTGTTTTGTTAATAGACTCTTGGAGTGGGCATTGTCCCGCTGATATGCAAGAAGCGGCCTCCTCCCCCAAAATAAAGAAGTGATTTTAAAAATAATTCCGAAAGGAACTACGGGTAGAATACAACCAATTGATGTTTATGGCTTCAGAGTATGGAAGAGATATGTAAGACATTTCTTTCACTCTGTGATATTAATGAATGAGGATTTAAATCTACATTTAAGGAATCATATTATAAAGTTACAATCACTGGTACATAATCAGCTATTATCACTGAGGTATATCGATTTATTCAAATTCGCATGGTATAAAAGTGGATACACCGATGAAGCACCTGCGAAATTTGAAGATCCAGTTAATTTTGCTTTTGGTACAAAATCTAATACACACTGCAAAGTAGAAGGTTGCTCTAACATTGTAATAGTTAGATGTTCTTGGTGTAAAAAGTCTCTATGTTTGAAATATTTTTTTTATGACTACCATTATTGTTCATGTATAAACACTAATTAACATTAATTCAGAACATATAACTATAAATTAATGCACTAATTTATATTTAGTAAACATTATATCAATTTATTAGAAATATAGAAATTTGAAAAATTATATTCATATGTAGAAAAATTGTAGAATAAAAAATCAACATCAATATGCAATATACAATACATCGTTTATAAGACAATTTATATGTATTAAAAAGAAAATCAAATTTATTTTTATATAAAATAAGGTATCTAACCTTTCGTATAAAAACAGAAAAGCGTTCTTTATGAAGAAAAAAATTGGCGTTGGGTTAATTGGAAAATTTCAATTTGTTTTTGAGATATTAAAAAAAAAGATTTTTCAGGGGTGAAGTATAAGGGTGATTTTAATCCCTAAAATGGTTGTATAAGTATGTATGTATAGATTTGTTATGTTTTTTTCATGTTTTACAATAAATTACAAAATTAAGTAAATTATTGCCTATGTCAGAAAACTCGTGTTAAGGGGTAAGTTACCCCTTTAAATAATTTCTTTTTTTAAACCCCGGGATTGGTCAACATTAAATTTTAATATTGTTTATAACAGAATGATTTTTTATAAGATTCGGTTAATTAAGAAAATTTTGGAGAAAAAAAAAGAAAAAAGTCACATTTACCCTTATAAAAAAAGGGATGCAATCCTTAAGAGTGAAAGCGACTCCCAAAGAAGCGCATTTTTATGAGAAATGAACGCGCGTTGATTTAATTGGAAAATTTCAATTCGTTTTTGAGATATTAAAAGAAGCTGTTTGTGGGGGTAAATTTTAAGGGTGATTTTCACCCCTTAAATCGCCGAATTAGCAAACACAAAAAAATACGTTCTAATACTTTTTGATGTACTACAACATATCACAATATCAAGAAAATCGGTGAGGTACACATCGGGTAGTTTTCTTGTAAGTGACGGTGACGTAATTAATTAGAGACACAGATTAACTTCTCTGAGTGATTTATTTAAGTACGACCGCTCTGCTCGGGATCCTTGGGTCGACTAACGATGCACAACAGAGAGGAAGTGTCGCTCTACTCTAATTGTGAATCTAACATGAATTACGCAGTATTTGAACGAGCCGCGTATATTCGTGATCGGGAAGACGACGCCGAACATCTGCCTGTTTTCGGCAGAGACGAAGAGGCAGAGAGAGACAAGAAGAGAGAGACGACGCACACCGTGAGCACGACACACTCTAGTAATAGGGCTAGCCCGCGGCGACCGCCAACGATCACAGGGCCGCGCTACGAATAGCGTGCCGTGCCCTCGAGACGAAAGGAGCTCCGCGCAGCTCACGGGACGGAGGGACGCGCGCGTTCGTAACCCTCGGCGAATTCGACGGCGTGCTCAACAGCGGTTGTGTTGAACACACATGCGATGCTCGACCAACGTGATTTTTATCTTATTATTAAACCGACTTATTTTGTATGTAAAGTCATTGTAAATTAATTATCTATTTATATCTCAGAATATAGTTCCTATTAATATTGTTATCAAATCAGTGTGCCACTAATAAACCCGGACCCACCTGCTCCTCGCACCGAGTTAGGCCAGAAATAAGACGACATTGCTGTGTGTACACAGTAGCGTTTAGTCTTCGTGTTTTCACGCTCCTTGCAGATCGCGAAAATCAAGTGCGTCGAGGAAACTCCGCACGAAGCCGAATTCTCACGGATTTGGCGTATACACGGAAAATACCTGCACAGCTACACCGGGGTAAGCTACAGCGGCGGGCCGTTGCGAACCGCCTCGAAGGTAAGAGCTACGGCAAGCCGCGCACTCACATTGTATATATATAATTAAAATATATATAATTAAATATATATATATTTCATTTATTAATATATATATATATATATATATATATATATATATATATATATATATATATATATATATACTTCGAGCGCGTCCTATAATTATTAATTCATTTCGACAAACTTAGTATTATTTGTGTAATACTAGAAGAAAGAAACATATGTATATATGTATGTTATTTTTTCTTCTAGTATTACACAAATAATACTAAGTTTGTCGAGATTAATTAATAATTATAGGAGGCGGCCGAAGTCACGCGCTTGTGCAGCAAACTAGCGCGCAACTTAGGCAACCAGAACTGGGCGATTTTGCAATCGTGATAACTATGATTTTTTAAGCATTATCCATAGTTTCAAGACAAATAATGGCCAAAATTAACTGATTAAAAATATAATCTAATTAAAATAATTTTTGAGATATCGTAATGGATATCCTAATCGTATGTTTCCACAATGGACGGGCGCGCAACATTGTAGTACATCAATTCGGCTTGATCATGCCGTCACGCTATCACGCCACGTTATATTTTAGACTTTACAACTAATATTTTAAGTAAATTAAGGAATTCCATGCAGAAAGACGGTGATTTTCGGAATGTAGATAAATTAAAGTATTAACAAGAAACAAAGTTATTCAAAAACTCTACGCATTTAAGATGGCTCTCTGGTCTAATTTAAAAAATTTCCAATTTTTATTCTTTTAAATTGCAACTTTACAGGTATATTCATAGTGAATTACTAAGTTATATACCATTATTCAGTCAATTTTATTGAGACGATTTTAAGTTATCAGGATAAAGTACTTTTTTTCATGTAAAAGACAGGTATCTTTGAAGTTAACCTCGCGAAGTACACATTGCTCTATACCTTTGCAAAAGTTTCTGTACATACTATGTATAAATACAAATGAATCTGATGGTTTAAAATTTTTAAAATTCAATCATTTAGTTTGGAAAAACCCAAATATAATTTTGTTTTTATATTGCTTAGAAAAACCTCATATTCTAGATATAAACTACTGTAAATGAGCTTTTATATTTGAATTTCGAAAAACTGTAGAAACAGTTTTTTTAAATACTTTCAAAAAGATATTCCAAAAGTTTCATAAAAATCCATCAATATGATTTGCGCCAGGACAATTTTTAATATTGAAAAGTTAATAAGCCAGAAAACAACATTTTATAAAAAATTGTATTTTTACAGAACTATTTAGTTATACGTATTATATTAATATTAAAATTGTAAATCAGTTTTCTCTTGGTATTGAAATGACTTTTTATGTTAAAAGCCTTAACATAAACATATTACAAATACTCTGTAATAGTGATCTACGGTAAAAAATTATTCTGCTTTTTTTTTAGTTTAGAGAGTTCATACCATTATTTAAATATTTTTGTAGCTGAAGAATGGGTTTAACTATCTTATAATACAATAAAAATATTCTACATCTTACCAACATTTAACCACAGAGCCACCTTAAGTCATAATTTATACGAATAAAATCAAAGGATACAATTATACAGGCGATTTAAATGATTTTATTTTTACTTAATATTATTAAATCGACCCTGTTGCAACGCCGTTACCCTAAGCGGGTCCTGGGCGTAGTCGTCCAGAGCGGACGGGTGGGTGCCTATCACCACTACACAGCGCGTCCTCAGGTTGCGGATAGAGGAACGACCCCTGAGAAAGAGGTTAGCAGCGAATAAACTGAATAAGCAGTCGCGGACAGCCGATAGGCCCAGGCGTGGGTGTGATGAGCCCGCACTGGTGAACGCATTTATCTAGAAACACTACGCAAGCACCACAACAACTACAAACACTATACAAAATCTCCTATCTTACTTTCTTCTTCTACCTTACTCTGTAATCTATCTCTTTTTCGTGAATGAACGACTCTCGTATATCATCATCGAAGGATCGTGGTATAATTACGTGGTTATTAACGTCCACTGTCCTACAGAGGACAAAGAGGAAGATGTCAAAGATCTTTATTATGAAACTTTAGTGCAATTAATCGACCTATTCGCGTCTTACTACACCAAAATAGTAGTGGGGGATTTCAATGCTAAAATAGGGAGAGAGAAAATGTTTAGGCCCACTATAGGCAAAGAAAGTCTGCACGAAACCAGCAACGATAACGGTATTAGGGTCATAAATTTCGTGGCTGCAAAAGATCTTATAGTCAAGACCACGTGCTTCAAGCACAAGGATATACACAAGGCAACGTGGACATCGCCGGACGGGGCCACGCACAATCAAATCGATCATTTTCTAATTGATAATTGGCGCCACACCAATGTACTCGACGTAAGGACTTATAGGGGGGCGGATAGCGACTCGGATCATTATCTAGTAGTGGCCAAATTAAGAGCCAGATTAGTAGCCGGTCAAAATAGTAAGCGAGCGAACAAAGTAGAAACCTTTCATATTGAAAAACTACGAAGCGGGGTAGAGCGAATTAAGTACCAAGTAGAAGTTAGCAACCGATTTCAGGTGCTCGAGGAAACGGATGCACAGACGGGAGTAGATGACGATCCGAACAGGTTATGGGGGGCTATCGAAAAAACTATAAAAGGGGCCGCGAACGAAGTACTGGGTAAGAAAAAAAGGCCGAAGAGCGACCATGGTTTGACGAAGAGTGCGAACTCTGGTTTGAAAGGCGCAAGAAGGCTAAATTAGATAGCGTACACAATGAAAGCGGTAGTGCCGTAGAAGAATACCATGAAATAAGAAAGCTAGTGGGTGTGATTTACAGAAACAAGAAGCGCGAGTATCAGACAAATGAAATTTGAAAAATAGAAACTAATAGTAGAGAAAATAATCCGCGCGAGATGTACAAAGGAATAAACGCTATTAGGAAGGGTTTTCAGAGTAGATCACAGTTAATGAAAGATAAGGAAGGGAACCTCGTGACAAGCGAAAATGAACTATTGAAATTATGGAAAGACTATTTCGATAAGTTATTAAACGTGCATGAAAACTCCGAGGAAATGGAAGACGAAATCCACACTGCTGAACTCTATATGGAGGAAACGACCTACAAAGAAGTAGAGACCGCAATTAAAAAGCTAAAAAACAATAAGGCCACAGGAAACGATTCTATACCAGCTGAACTACTTAAATATGGGGGCACCGCGCTTACATCTAAAATTTTTGATCTTGTATGTGCTATTTGGAGAAATTAAACAATACCAGAAAATTGGTAAGAATCCATCATCATACCGATCTTTAAAAAGGGAGATAAAACCGACTGCAATAACTACCGGGGAATCTCACTTTTAGCTACCTGCTACAAAGTTCTGTCAAACGTAATACAGGCCAGACTCACACCATTCGCGGAAGATATAATAGGAGATTATGAGTGTGGATTCCGGCGCAACAGGTCGACGAGCGATCAAATGTTTACCATAAGACAATTATTAGAGAAAACGTGGGAATATTGCGAAACTATACACCAGCTATTTGTAGACTTTAAGGAAGCTTACGACTCTGTCAAACGAAGCAAAATATATGAAATCCTAGTGCTCCTTGGCGTTCACAAAAAACTCGTAAAATTAATTCAAATACGTCTGAACGGAAGCACTGGAAAGGTCCGAGTAGGCCGTAATGTATCCGAATCGTTCATGATACGCGACGGTTGGAAGCAAGGTGACAGGCTTTCAACGGTACTCTTTCACTTGACGCTAGAGTATGTTGTTAGAAAAATGCAGGCTAGCGAGCTAGGCGCAACACTCAACGGAACAACGCAGATTTTAGACTATGCGGATGACTTTGATATAGTGGGAGATAATAGTGAAACGGTGGCGAGAAACGCGGAAATCCTTATAAATGCGGCTAAAGACACGGGGTTAGAAGTGAGCGAATCGAAAACGAAATATATGATCATGGAGAAACTGGGCATTCGCGAAGGAGGGGGGGATCTCAGAATCAGAAATTTCACTTTTGAAAAGGTTAGCGAATTCAGATATTTAGTTACAACTATAAATGATCGAAACAAAATTAAAGCCGAGATTAATAAGAAACTTCATTCGGGTAATGCCTGCTTCTACGCTGCGAATAGATTACTTAAGGCAAAGCTACTGTCGAAAAATGTCAAAATAAAGATATATTGGACTATAATAATGCCGGTAATCTTGTACGGGTGCGAAACCTGGGCGCTCATTAAAGCGGAAGAAAATCGTTTTAGGGTATTTGAAAATAAGGTTCTGCGGAAAATATACGGGCCAAAGAAAGATGAGGAAACTGCACAATGACGAGCTACATAATTTGTACGCGTCACCAAATATTAACAGAATAATAAAATCACGGAGACTAAGATGGGTAGAGCACGTGGCACGAATAGGCGATGATCGTACGGCAGGGCGCATAATGAAAGGAAAACCGAAAGCAACGCGACCTCTAGGTAGACCTAGACGCAGATGGGAGGATAACGTAAAAGCAGACATAACTGAAATTAGGAGGGAGTGCGCGAAATGGATGGAGTTGGCACAAAATAGGGAAATGTAGAAGGCTTGCGTAGATGAGGCGATGAACTTTCGAGTTCGAAATGCCATTTAAAAAAAAAAAAATTATTAAATAGACCATATATTATTGATAAGTCAAAAGTAATAAGGAACGTCTGCTAATTTTAATCAATAATATGGTGATCGCTTTCTATATAAAGAATTACTCTATAAATCCGTACGCCACCGAAGGAAAAGTTTGGTCACGGTGTTCTCCTTATAGCAGTTCTTTTTAAATTCTCTCTTTCCTTTTTTGCTTTCTCAAAGAGATAGCTTTAGAGATAGTCTGTCTGTATGTATGTATATATGTATATGTGTGACCAAAAAATTGTGTAACGATAACTCTTCATGGTAAGCATGTTATGAAATGAAATTTGAGATATTGCTCATATTATATAATAAAGCATATCATATAAATCATATTATAAAACATCCCTAAATAAAAAAGTTGAAATAAATAAGGTTTTTATTATTTAAAAATTTTAAATTTAAGTTTGAAATATGCGCGTTTAAATACAATTGAGGGTCAAATTAAATAAAAAATAATGAATAAATAATTGTTTGACATATACAACCCAAGAGATCCTATTGTTCCTTAATTTTTCTGTATATAATTTACTCTTCAAAATGTGACATCAAATGTGTCAATTCGTTAAAATATACTTCCATGAAAATTCGTCGAAAATAACAGGCTTTAAGTGAAAAATGAGCAAACTACAAGTTTATTCAGGAGGAAATTTTTTTTAGTTTAGTGAGACTATGCGTCTTGATCTATAATTTAAAAGGAACAAACGAATCGCTTCAGCCAGTGTTTTTCCGGTTTTAATAAGTTTGGTTACTCTGCTTTTAAAAGTACTGAGACGGCCTGTACCTATACCATTATTATGAAAAATGGTACCATTAATTATTATTGTTAATGTTAATATTATATTATTATTAGTAATTATTATAATTAAAATAAATTAGTTAGTACATTTAGGATATAGGAAGTAGTATTCTAAAAAGTTAGTTTTTTTTTATAAGAAATTATTTAATTAATTATTTAATTATTGCGGAAATGATTCGTTTTTATATCTGTTAACTAAGATGATACGGCGGGGCCAAGTAATAGCTAAAAACGCGCGCGTGTGCGTATATACACACTAGCGCGCAGACATACGAACACGTGTTCAGCGACAAGCAACGAATTCGCGAATAGCGTGAGAGGGAGGACGGGAGCGAGAGAGATGGAGAGAGTTGACTCGGGTATATATCGGCGACGCACAGCCGAGGAGGGACTCAGTTCTCTCGGACCTCTCAAGCCGTGGATAGCCAGCGAGCAGGCCTCGCGCTCGGGATACTAGGGTGAACTCGGGCCACTTCTTGTGGTGAGCGCACGGTGATGTGGCGAATTTCACACTAATTGTTCTCTAAGAATTGTAACTCATTCTTCCCCGCCTCTACCTATTATTCGGGTGCGCCGGACGTCCTTCAGTAGCCACTGGAGGGGGAAACGCGTCAAAGAATTCCCTAAAAAGCATAGCTCGTGGAGGCCAACGCGCTGCCCGAGACTACGTTTTCAGGGTTTTACTCGCGAAAAGCGCGCTGGCGCCTTTCTCGGGGTGTTGACTGATTGCCCGGCGGAGAGCTAACGCGCCCTCCTGCTGGTTCGAGTTGGCATATCAAAAAACAAAGTAAAGTTGCACTTCTGCAGCTCCGACCTCGGCGGCGTAACGTGACCTTGGAGCGTAACTATCAAGGGCGAATCAAGAAAAAGGTTGTTTCTCGCGCACTTTTTCGGGTCTGTACGCGAACCGCGTGTAATAAAACACATCTGGAAAACGAACTCTCCTACGTTGGAGTAGAAGAACGGCTTAAGTCCGTCACATTGGCGCCCGAACAGGGACTCGAGAAAAAAACACGTAGAAGCAGCTTTAAATGATTCCGGCATGGGACGGGACGTTCACGGAAACGCGTATACATTCGCGTATTACGGACACGCAAAAATTGATAAATCGGTTAATTAAGATTGATGAGGATAGATGGGGAACGATATTAAGTCGTGACGATGAAGTACGAAGTTTAAAAATAGAGAATGATAATTTAAAGAATAAAAATGTACATCAGCGTCAAGACATGCAAAATCTATGGAAGTCGTTAGATGAGGCGCTACAAGTTGTCAACAAATTAACGGTAAAAACCGAAAAATTGAGTTGTCATCTGGGAGTAGTTACAGGGAAAATGATAACAAAATTCGGGAAATTCGAAAAAATACAGCAGGAACAAGATGATAAGATCATTAAGCTCACGCGCCGTATAAATTCTTTAAAAATTGAATAAATTTAATGAAGGGAAAGTTCAATCCATTTTTTGCAAAACAAGCGAAAATCTAAATGATAGATTAAAAAATAGGTCATTAGAATTATAATTTCTGGTGGATATTTATATTAATAAAAATATATTATTTATAAAAATAAAATATTTTACAAATATTTTTTTTTATTAATATTTTTTCTTATAAAAAAAAAATACAAAATGCCGCAAAACAAAAGGTTATCGAGGGCGTTTATGACAGACAACGAGACGACAGCTCCCGTGGATAGTCTCGATGATGGGCAACGTAAGCACCGCGATTGGGAAAAGGCCGTTTCCGAGGAATTAAAATGCCTAGATGAGAGACAGGACGAACTAGAAAGTAAAATTACTAATTTAGTTAAAACTCCGGATGGACTAGAGTCACCTCCTTTAAATACTTCACGTATTGAAGCGATAAATACTGATTTAGTTGCACGCATAAACGCACTGTCAGGCTTGCTAAAAAAACCCAAGACGCGAGCGCCGCGGAAACACAGCGGGTCGCGAAACTAGAAGCGGCCGCGAAAGCCATAGAAAATCGTGTCGAAATACTGAAAACGGAAAATGATAATTTAATAACGAAAAATACAGAGTTATATTCGAATTACGAGAAGTTGAGTAAACAATTTGAAGATAGTGATAGCGGAGGAGAATTGAAAAAATACTTAATCGCGCAATTAGATGAGGTATATGAGAAAAACGAACAGGCGGTTAAAAAACTCGAAAATTCGATCAATAAACACAATGCGGGGCGTGCCAGTTCGGCAGGGACCAGCGGAAGTGAAGCATCGAGAAAAATAAAATTAAATATACCTAAATTTAAGGGATTACCCTCGGAAAGACCGATGAAATTTATATTTGAGTTAGAAAACTATTTTACATTAATACGGCCTGATGCCGATGAAACACTATGTGTAATTTCGCAGGCACTAATAGACGATGCTCATAACTGGTGGTACCTGCAGGAGGGCCAGATAAAAGATTACGACGAATTTTATTCAAATTCAAATTCAAGAGAGGTACTGGAATGCGAACATGCGACGAGTGACGAAAAGAAAAGTAGAGTTCGGGCAGTGGTATGCTTCGGCGTCCATGAATCGCGTAAATTACGCGATTTATATCCTGGGATTAGCGAAAGAACTTGAACTCGAATTACCCGAGGAAGACCTAGTATTAAAAATCGGCGAGCATTTTGAGAGGAGTATCAGGTTAGCTATAGCAGGGCAAAGGGTAAAAGATAAAAATAGTCTATTGAAAATACTAGCAGAATACGACAGCGATGATCAGCGCACAAAAGGCGATCGCGCGCCAGTTAACACGGTAGAAACGAAAAAATTCACGGGTAACGCGCCGAGCCAGTCCGCGGCTCCTGTTGCCAATACAGAAGGTAAAAAACCTTGGCAAACGAAAAATATAAGTGCCATGCAAAATGCGAAACCAACCGAAAGTGAAAGAACCGGGAATAATACGTATAAAAATCCTAAAAAATGGGAAAACAACCAAACAAATAAGTGGAGAGATAAGAAAGATCAATCAGACATAAACGTGTTAGATATAGATATAAGCGATGTTCAAACCCCGGGAAACGGGAATTAGTTGCGTCACGTAATTCGGATCTAGAAGTAAAAAATAGACGGGACGCAACTGAGCAATTAAATGTAGCTTCTATAATAGAAGACCCGCGGGAAACATTATTATACGATGTAGAACCCGCTGGAGAAAATGCCGAAACCACGTGTTGTCCGGAAATTAGCATAAGCGTATACGGAAATGAAGTAAAAGCGTCAATCGACACGGGGAGTGAAGTCACGGCGATTTCAGAAGAATTTTATTACGCAAATATTGATAAACTTAAAGAATGCCCCACACTACCTATAAGTGGAAAAGTCATTAAAGGCGCGACGGGGGCAAAATCGGCGAGATTAAAGTTCCAAATACTGCTAACTATAACTATCGGAGGATTAGAGGCAAAATAAATAATTTTAGTAGTGCCAAAATTGGTAAAACCGTGTATCATCGGGTATGACTCAATAAAAGCGTTAAAAATGCTAATTGACACGGTAAATCAAAACTTATTATTTCAAGTAAATCAGAAAGACGGTGTTATCGGTTACACAGATAGGCGGTTCGCGTCGAACGAATATACGTCTCTGTGCATCGAGCATGCAAATGAGTACCTCGAAAATGAGGTAGATCTCAGGAATCACTTCGACGAGGACGATGGAAAAGGTACGGAATCCCGCGAAGAATCGCACGATATCTCAGTAGAAGAAATCGACGATAAAGTAAATTTATGTGAAAATCTAAATGAATCACAAAAAACGAAATTAAAAGAATTACTTGTAAAATATAAAAAAGTGTTTGAAAAAAAACCCGGTTCGCTAACTACCTATGAACACGAGCTAATTTTGAAGGACGATACACCTTTCTATACTAAGCCCTATCCTATACCACTAGCATATCGCGAGCAGGTAAAACAGGAAATAAACCGAATGTTGGAATTAGGAATCATTAGGCGCTCAACCAGCCCGTATATTAACCCAGTAGCCGTAGTTAAAAAAAAGGACGGTTCTGTGCGATTATGTTTAGATGCTCGAAAACTGAACGCGCGGCTTATTGATGATTACGAGGGGCCACCGGGCGTTGAGGAGGTATTGCAAAGATGCGCGGGAAAGCCGATAACGAGTACCTCAGACTTCACGTGTAGTTACTGGCAGGTAAAGCTCGCGGAGTGGTGCAAAAAATATACGGCTTTTAAGTGTGATAAACACATTTATGAGCATAACGTGGTACCCTTTGGGATAAAAACTAGCGGATCAGCCCTAATTAGAGGGCTAGATCAAACAACGTCAGATTTTGACGAATTTTTAGTATTGTTTGTGGACGACATGGTGATAAAATCAAAAAATTTCGAAACACACCTGTCGCACTTAACTGCGCTTTATAAGAGACTCTTAGCCCATAATCTAAGATTAAATTTTAAAAAATCAAACTTTATGTGCGAGGAAATCGAATTTCTAGGCCATTTTATATCAGCACTCGGAATCAGGCCAGATCCCGAGAAAATAAAAACCATAAAAAATTTTAAAAGACCCCGTAATGAAAAGGAGTTACAGAGTTTTTTGGGGTTTGTCAATTTTTACACTAAATTCGTAAAAAATTATTCGCACCACACAAAACCTTTGATTGAGCTGCTTAAAAAGGGTTCATTTTTTTATTGGACCGCAGTGCAACAAAGAGCTTTTAACAATATAAAAGAAATTTTTGATAAAAACATTATTTTAAAATACGCAGACCCGAAACGGCCTTACATACTTTCCACCGACTCTTCGGATTTTGCGTGCGCCGCGGCACTATCGCAATTAAATGACGAGGGTGAAGAAGAAGTTGTGTGTTTTGTAAGTAGAACTTTAAAAGGGAGCGAGGGCGCATACTTTACCACTGAGAAAGAAATGGTTGCAATAAATATTTACGTGAAGACAGATCATGAAGCTCTTGCCTTTTTAAAAACATGCAAGTCCCGAAATGCCAGGTTACAAAGATGTAATTTAGCTATACAAGACTTTAATATCGACCCGGAATATATACCGGGCAAAGAAAACGTGTCGCGGACTATCTAAGCCGCGTCACTGATTTAGAGCCGAACCGCGCGGAAAAAACAGAAATAATTATAGCTCAGATTATGGAAAAACTAAGGGCTGAGGACGCTAAAGTAAAAAAGAAATTCGAAATTCGAAAAAATATATTATATAGAATTATGATTAATCGTGCAAAAATATATATACCAGAGGGGAACTTAAAACCACTTGTAACGGAGGTACACGTGACATATGGGCATGTGGGGCCGCGAAAAGTATATAAAATAATTTTAGAGCATTTTTGCTCACGAAATTTACGGAAAAGGGTAGCTGAAATACTAAAAACGTGTGATACATGCCAAAAAACTAAATATTTAACGCAGCGATATGACGAAATCACGCAACCTATATTAACGAATAAACCGCGAGAAATGTTATCGATAGACTTTTTTGGTCCCTTACCCGTGTCGAGAGGTGGTGTAAAATACATTTTAACTACTGTAGACGTATTCAGTAAATACGTAGTATTTTATCCTCTAAAAAAGGCGAACACTACAGCGGTAATTAGAAAATGAATGAATGATTACATACCAACTTATGGGAAACCGGAGGCAATAATATCAGACCATGGGACGCAGTTTACGAGCAAAAAATGGATTGATACATTAAAAAACGAGGGGATACGCATAATATATTCATCTACCAGACACCCTCAAAGTAACATAATCGAGCGCGTACACCGAGAATTGGCAAGGTTTTTACGCACTTTCGTAAAGGATAAACATGGCGGGTGGGCTCTGTATATTCGATAAATTCAAAACATTATAAATGAAATCCCTCATGAAACGACGAACCAGCCACCTATCTTATTGCATATGGGCCATAAGCCAACAAGGATATGGGAAAAATATTTAAAAGTACCACAAGAGGACAACGATGTGTCCCGCGACAATAGAATATCACTGGCTCGCAACTATGCGCACAAATTCCTAAAGAATAGAGCAGCGAAACGGAATGCGAATAAAACGCACTTTAAATTTAAAGACGGCGACAAAGTGTTAGTGAAAGCTTTAAACGTATCGGATGCGGAGAACGGCAAAATCGCAAAATTTTTTTATGTTTTTGAAGGGCCATTTATCGTGCAACAAGCCGTGGGAATCGACACGTATCTACTTTACGACCCGGTATTAAAAAAAGAACGGGTAAAATTTCACTTGGCAAATTTAAAGCCGTATTACAGTGAGTAAGTAATCAAAAGAAAAATTTATTATTGAAACAAAAAATTGACAAATTAGATAAACTAGAATAAACTTTTATAGTATAGATTTGTGTTTGTTAACACGAAAGTAATCATAAATTGGGCAAGTGAAATTTGATAACTTTAGGGTGTTCTCTCTCTGGCGCGGTCAAATAAAATTTTCAAATTTTTTTTCAAAAATTCAAATTTTTTATCAAAAATTCAAATTTTTTATCAAAAATTCAAATTTTTTATCAAAAATTCAATTTTTTTTTCAAAAATTCAAATTTTTTTTCAAAAATTCAAATTTTTTATCAAAAATTCAAATTTTTTTTCAAAAATTCAAATTTTTTTTCAAAAATTCAAATTTTTTTTCAAAAATTCAAATTTTTTATCAAAAATTCAAATTTTTTATCAAAAATTCAATTTTTTTTCAAAAATTCAAATTTTTTTTCAAAAATTCAAATTTTTTTTCAAAAATTCAAATTTTTTTTCAAAAATTCAAATTTTTTTTCAAAAATTCAAATTTTTTTTTTAAAAATCAAATTTTTTTTCAATATTCAATTTTTTTTTCAAAAATTCAATTTTTTTTCAAAAATTCAAATTTTTTTTCAAAAATTCAAATTTTTTTTTCAAAAATTCAAATTTTTTTTTCAAAAATTCAAATTTTTTTTCAAAAATTCAAATTTTTTTTCAAAAATTCAAATTTTTTTTCAAAAATTCAAATTTTTTTTCAAAAATTCAATTTTTTTTTCAAAAATCAATTTTTTTTTCAAAAATTCAAATTTTTTATCAAAAATCTAAATTTTTTATCAAAAATTCAATTTTTTTTTCAAAAATTCAAATTTTTTTTTAAAAATTCAAATTTTTTTTCAAAAATTCAAATTTTTTTTCAAAAATCAAATTTTTTTTCAAGAATTCAATTTTTTTTTCAAAAATTCAATTTTTTTTTTTAAAAATTCAATTTTTTTTTAAAAAATTCTAATTTTTTTTTAAAAATTCAAATTTTTTTTCAAAAATTCAAATTTTTTATCAAAAATCTAAATTTTTTATCAAAAATTCAATTTTTTTTTCAAAAATTCAAATTTTTTTTAAAAATTCAAATTTTTTTTCAAAAATTCAAATTTTTTTTCAAAAATCAAATTTTTTTTCAAATATTCAATTTTTTTTTCAAAAATTCAATTTTTTTTTTAAAAAATTCAATTTTTTTTTTAAAAATTCAAATTTTTTTTTAAAAATTCAAATTTTTTTTCAAAAATTCAAATTTTCTTTCAAAAATTCAAATTTTTTTGGGGGGCAGTAGGGAGAGAGAAACACACAATAGAATAGAACATGTTTAAGAGTTTATAAATTTTAGATTTAAACAAATGTAAAAGAGTATAACTAGAATAGATTAAAAATACAAAAGATAGCGTAACATGTAATTAAGCGAAAAACAAAAACACATATGTAAAAACGAAATGTAATTATTTAAATAATGCAGAACAGAAAATTATAAACAAAAAGAGGCACCGAGAAATTGGCCCAATACATAATTAAGGTATATGCATTATTAAAATAAATTAAGTAAACAAAGAGACAATTGAACCATAAAATAATAGAATACAATAATTAAACGAGTGCACGTATATATTGGACACCACGTGTGTGTGTGTGTATATATATATATATATATATATATATATATATATATATATATATATATATATATATATACGTGCAAACGTCAATTAAAACAAATTATAAAATTAAAATTAAAAGAGGCACCGTGAAATCAAGTACCGAAAGGTACGTGCGATTCGGTATGTGCGATCAGGAGACGGTAGTGTGCGAAAGAGATTTAGCGCTGGGAAGTGGGTATCATAAGAAGGTGTCGTATAAGACGACACGCATCTCCTGCGTACGCTTTAAATGCGCAAGGAAGGGAAGATTCCAGCGAGCCGAGGGACCTGCTCGATGGAACCCACCTGGAGGACCAAAAGAGGACAAGCGGCTGGGCCCGGACACAACGATGAAGCAGAAGGGAACTCAGGTGGCCGGAGACCTGGAGAAGTCTATACGGAAACACCGAGGGTGGGTGTTTTTTGGAAGTGCGCCAGCTCGACGACCCGGAGCTTCACTAAGGAAGCCTGGATTTTGCGTACCCACTCCAACGGACATCGAGCTCACTCCCGACCCGGAACCAACGCAAGCCCTAAAGAAGGGCCGAAAGAGGAAAAGGGGAAGAGCGCAGCTACTACTGTTTCCTCCTGCGCTAAGCGACAGCTCGGAGAAAATCGCAACGGCCCAAGAGGATTTACCAAGTCTAAGCGACAGCGAGGAATACGAGCCCCAAGCCATAGACCAGCTGGAAGACAGCTCCTGGAAACTGCAGGCACGCCAAAATATCATAGCGAGGCAAAAGGCCAGGGAGGGACAGAGCGATGTCCAGGAAGGAATTTGGACCGATACCCCCGAGCGAAACCCGATTTCAATGGAACCCAATACCGGAGGGTCGGACGTCGACCAAGTATTAGCGGGGCTAGAGGCCCCATGCCAACACCTCCAATCGGACGATCTGATGGATGCCATCAACGGTTTTGAAGAGTGGCTTCAACAAGTTGAAACTTAGGGGTTTTATTTTCTTAATTTTTAATTATTTGTAATTTTGATTATTGTTTCATTTTTTTTTAGTAATAGAATAAATAAAAAACAAAACACGTTATCTGACGCGTTACTTTTTTATTAGGAGAGCGAGGCAGTAAAGGTATACGCCGCCTAGGAAGCGAAATAAAATTTTCAAATTTGGTTTCCAAAATTGAAACTTTTATTGGGGGGCACTCAGACGGAATTATTATTAAAAATGGTACCATTAATTATTATTGTTAATGTTAATATTATATTATTATTAGTAATTATTATAATTAAAATAAATTAGTTAGTACATTTAGGATATAGAAAAGTAGTATTAATTAAAAAGTTAGTTTTTTTTTATAAGAAATTATTTAATTAATTATTTATTTATTGCGGAAATGATTCGTTTTTATATCTGTTAACTAAGATGATACGGCGGGGCCAACGTAATAGCTAAAAACGCGCGCGTGTGCGTATACACACACGAGCGCGCAGACATACGAACACGTGTTCAGAGACAAGCAACGAATTCGCGAATAGCGTGAGAGGGAGGACGGGAGCGAGAGAGATGGAGAGAGTTGACTCGGGTATATATCGGCGACGCACAGCCGAGGAGGGACTCAGTTCTCTCGGACCTCTCAAGCCGTGGCTAGCCAGCGAGCAGGCCTCGCGCTCGGGATACTAGGGTGAACTCAGGCCACTTCTTGTGGTGAGCGCACGGTGATGTGGCGAATCCTCGCCTATCTACCGCGTGCTATCTCTCTCTTTCGCTTCCCTCTACCTTAACTCCACTCCTCTTTAATTGTACCTTTACCCTCAATAAAAAACAAAGTTTCACACTAATTGTTCTCTAAGAATTGTAACTCATTCTTTCCCGCCTCTACCTATTATTCGGGAGCGCCGGACGTCCTTCAGTAGCCACTGGAGGGGGAAACGCGCCAACGAATTCCCTAAAAAGCATAGCTCGTGGCGGCCAACGCGCTGCACGAGACTACGTTTTCAGGGTTTTACTCGCGAAAAGCGCGCTGGCGCCTTTCTCGGGGTGTTGACTGCTTGCCCGGCGGAGAGCTAACGCGCCCTCCTGCTGGTTCGAGTTGGCATATCAAAAAACAAAGTAAAGTTGCGCTTCTGCAGCTCCGACCTCGGCGGCGTAACGTGACCTCGGAGCGTAACTATCAAGGGCGAATCAAGAAAAAGGTTGTTTCTCGCGCACTTTTTCGTGTCTGTACGCGAACCGCGTGTAATAAAACACATCTGGAAAACGAACTCTCCTACGTTGGAGTAGAAGAACGGCTTAAGTCCATCACAGTACGAATAAAATTTTCTGCTACACCGTTGGTGGCAGGGTGATAAGCCAGTGAGAACGAGTGGCTTATTCCTTTGCTTTTACAATATTCTTTCAAATTCTCCGCTCGTATATTGTCTACCTTTATCGGTAACTAATCACTTCGGGTAACCGAAATCTTCAATTACTCGTTTTGATGTCGTATTACTACCCATATCTACAATTCGGTGTATTTCGACTGTGCGTCTAGTATAATCATAAACATTTTTCCGTGGAACGGTCCGATGAAGTTTAGTCCACTTAAAACATTTTTCATTGGCACAGTCATAAAGGGGTTTTAAATGTTTTGCTCTGTTTGTGAAAAATCTAGCATAATACGTTATTAGATCTAAAAATGAAACTAATTGCTTAGTGTTGACTGGTCTCGGTGCTTCGATCTTGGCTTTGACTTTTTTGGTGATTTTAGAAACCAGTCCTTATTTATAACAAAACCTAAAATTTCAAGCTTTGCCATAAAAAAAATTACATTTTTCGCTCTTAACTTTTAACCCTGCCTCTTGCACTTTCTTAAGAACTAATTTTAACTTATATAAATGTTCATCTAGATCTTTACCACCTACATATATATTGTCAAAATATATTGATACTTGTTCTATACCAACACAATTTTCCATTATCTCCCGAAATTCGGCTGACGCTGCTAAAATACCTTGAGCTAGTTTTGTATATCTAAACATTCCCATATGCGTAATTATAGTCAAACAATCGCGATCTCCTACTTCCACAGGTATTTGCATGTACGAATGTTCTAACTCTATTTCAAAAATTATTTCGCTACCATCTAGTATTACAAAAATATCATAATGCGTCGATAACGGACGTTTATTTATTATTAAATGTGGATTGACGGTTACGTTAATAACATAGGTGTCGCCCATTCGCTCTGCTCTACCTTTTCAAGATGCCCCTTGCGCACAAGCCGCTCTATTTCGCTTTCGATTTTAGTTTTCAGTGCGTATGGTAAATGGCTCGACTTGAGAGCCACTAGTTGCGTGCTAGAGCGGATCAAAAATTTCAAAAATGCGAAAATCGGTTTGGGCTAGTGCGCAAAAGTTGTGATTTTAAAAAAAGAATAATGAAAAAAAATTTGCATCACTTATAAAAATAAGATTTTTAGTTCCGACAAGAAGCTTTCGTTCTAATCGTAAGAAATGTTAATTTACTAAAAAAGACTTTCCATTATTCCTTGAAGTACTTTAAATTTTTTCTACAGAATTCCAATGAATAAACGTCACTTGCTCGGCATTTTTTATAATTTAAAATATAAATTTAGGGAAAGAAAAATAGTTTCAAATGCTAAACGTATACTGCAACACGTGGCTATAAACGACTGAAACTTTCAATTTTTCATTGATATCTTAGCAGCTTACTTATTATAGTTTATGGGTAACATAGCTATTGGCTGTTTGCTGATAGGTGGCTGCCAAATTGTGCTGCACACAATAGAATCGGCATCTTCATAAAATAAAGACGACTAGCATTCTAACTCCTGCTCATTTCCTCCTTGATATTATTCGAAAATATTGTGGGTGTTTCATTCTTTAGTATGAAAAATGATCTAATTTATCAAGAGAAACTTTGACTGTCCAATTTTCGCACAACCAAAAGGTCTAGGCCTTCAACTGCCTACATATGAGGATGCATTTATATATTGTTTACTGGAAAGACAGTTTATAGGATTGACATCTAGTAATAATAAAGATCCATCACTTCGACGTTCCCTACGAAGAATAACGTGAACTAGATTTCTCGAGGAAGGCTACTTTTTTCCAGGAGCCTCCTTTAAAAACTAGTACTTTCTAGATTCTCTGATAACGACTAAAAGTAACTTAAGTAAACTACTAAGTGATAGTATATTTCAGTGAATCTAGAAAGCAATAGATTTTGAAGAGGGCTCCTGGCAAAAAAGTAGTCTTTTTCGAGAAACTTGGTTAAGGGGTAACGCCACTCTAGCGGCCCGAAAAAATGCCTAATTTGTACGATTTTTTACAAGAGTAGGAAAGAAGGGATCAAATTTCTTTTTTGAGGGTTTACTATACATATATTGAGGTACAAAAATATATTTTTTTTTACATTTAAATACAAAATGGCGGCTATACAGCGAATCTCGTGAGAAGCCTTTTTCTCAAACCTCCAAACGGGAAAACACTTTTCTCAGAAAGTATGAGACCTGGAACAAAAAACCAAAGAAGTTCTTAATCTATATAATGTAAACTTTGGAAGTAAATAGGGTTTTTTTTTTATTTCAATTTTTGTAGAAATGGCGCACTTCTGAAAAAAATTCGATTTTTCTCGAAAAAAAACGATGTAAATTGTTTATAAAAAAAATTTACATTCAATCGAAAAACGGCTACGTACTTCTTTAGAGAATCTATTTGTGAAGCTTCAGTAAAAGTTTCAATTCAATCTATGCAATAGTTTACGAGTAATCTGTTCTCCCAGTTTGAAAAAGGCTTCTCACGAGATTCGCTGTATAGCCGCCATTTTATACTTCTCCTCATTCCCTCCAACAAACAATATAATAATTCCCCCCATTGATAACAATTTAAATAAATATTTTGCTCTATTCCGATGACAGCGGCGATTCGTACGTGATTGACTGCTCCGTTTCTAAATAAATATTTTGACGCGAAATACGCGTCGCAACAATATAAATGAACAGGTCGCAATACTGGATGGCATTTCGAAATTTGGCACTTTAGAGGCATGAGAAGTTGGTTTTTTAATAATTTTTGTTCAGGCCGGACTAGTTATAACGCGCGTATTAATTGTGGTGTTCCGCGGTTAACGCCCCCCAAAATCACGCGCTGTATTCTTCCGCGGTTCGCGGCTTTTCTCCGACTTTCTTCCGCGTTTCTGCGTATTTAGATGTACACGAGCCGCCGGAGAGGAAAGTTGATCACACCAAGCGTTCTCCAGCGCGCGCGATGCGTTCGACCTTTTCACACGCATTTTAATTATTACGACACAAGTCATTAGTATTTAACGCAGATTTTATTTATAGTTATTGTTCAACTGTTAGGAATGAACATAGTGATTGTTATTGTTTATTCAAGTGTTCTGTTATTCTCCCGATTCCACTCTGCTTCCTTCGCCCAGCAATTTTCAAGCGCGTTTACTGATAGCGCATACATTTTTGGTCCTTTGAGCCGCATTCAGCGTTGGAAAATCGGGAAAAAGTGTAAAAAAGTGCGAACATTCAAAAAAGGTGAAAAGGAGCGTCGTGCTAAAATAAATTCGGGAATCATACATGGCTCGTGGAGAGTGTGAAACGCATGTTCATGCTCTCGGAGCATATTCTGCGTGAGTGGGTGTAAAATTCTGTAAAAAAAAGAAATTGATGGAAAAGCTCAAGCAAAAATTGGAGCAAGAAGATTTGCAACGGCAAAATTCAAATCGGCTGTAGCTGTGAGATCACGGCGGAGAGAGGGGAGCCCAGCGGCGAAAATCTTGAAGAGTCGACGGAGTGCAGGTGGGAGGCAGCTATCGCCTCGTCTCCTTTGTGCGGATATTCGTAGCCGGTGAACAGCGGCTATCGGCCTCTTCTCTTCACACGGCTATTCGTATCGCCGGCGCGCAGCGGCTATCGGCCTCTCCTCTTCACAAGGCTATTCGTATCGCCAGCGCGCAGTGGCTATCGGCCTCTCCTCTTCACACGGCTATTCGTATCGCCGGCGCACAGCGGCTATCGGCCTCTCCTCTTCACACGGTGATTCGTATTTACGGCAAGCGGCCTCTTTCTTTTATGCGTCTCTTCGTAGCAGCCACAGCAGTCGTTCTAGAGTACAGCGATATTTAAATGGTAACGCAATGGCTTTTCTGTTCATTTTTTCTTCGCGCTGAATTTGTGCACGCTATAGCGTTTCTCCGCAGCATTTGCTACATTGATGAAGAATAATTCTCTGTCCTCTATACCGATGAAAATGACTGAAATCAATAATTTGTTGGCGGATCAAAAGCGAACTGCAAATTTAATTGCAATCTTAGCAGCTATTCAGAGCACTGTAGGAAGTGCACATTTTTCTGTAGTTGACCTAGAGGTGCGTCTGGATTTATTGGAGTCTTACTGGACGGAGTTTAGCCAGCGAGATTTCACGATTCAGCGGTCATCTGACAGCCTTAAGGAGCGGACATACTTCAAGGAGAACACACATGATACGGTTCTGGATTCATATCTGCGTACTATAACATGGATGAGAACCCAAATTCAGAGTTTGCGAGGGTCGTTTACTAATCAGTCTACGGTCGTCTCTGTCAACCCGTCGCCCAACATGATGTCAACACAGGCTTCGTTGGAGAAACTGAAGCTGCCTCATTTTGATGGAAACCAGCGTAGCTGGGAGACGTTCAAGAAGAAGTTTACATCGTTGGTTATCTCCGATAATACTATGGCTCCTATCGTTAAATTTCAACGCTTATCGAATTGTCTAGGAGGAGAAGCAGCTGAGAAATTCAGCGGTATTAGTTTGACTGGCGCAAACTTTCAAACAGCTTGGGACACGCTCTGTAGTCGATATGATAACAAATCTCTTCGCTTTTCGTGGCAAATGCAGTCTCTGGTCAATTTTCCGTCTGCTACCAAGGAGTCAGGAAAGCACCTGAATCAGCTATTGAATACGGTCAACGAAAGTAATAACACTTTCATTGATTCATCATCAAAGCTATTTCAGACTCGGGTGAGGTGTTTTCAGCACAAAACCTCGCCTCACCCTCGCTTGAAATAGCTTATTTTCTCCCCTTGCTACACAAATAGCTATTCTGTTCTGTTCTATTTTTAACAATGTTTAATTTATATTCAAATTTTTTAATCAAATTTATGAAAAAATATCATTAAAAAGTAGTTCTTTAAAGTAAAGAGAATTTCTGATATTGTTTATACTAAAATGTGCTAAGTACAAAACACTATATATATTTATATATCACCTAACAAATGTTGTTTTCTATCCCAATCTTTTATTGTTATTCTGTAGGCAAGATGTAGTAAATACTCAGAGGCTTTTATTACGCAATGTAAGAGACCTAATCCTAAACTTAGTGAATCTCTTTATGGCTCAAAATTTATTGTTGAATCGCTAAATTTATGTGTCGATACACCACATATGGGACATTGAGTGGTTGCATTATTGCCTACAATGCAATTAATGCATTTCCCATCATATAAAGTTTGAGTAACTATAAACTTTACTACTACTTTTTTTTCCATTTGAAGTCTTAAATCTATGTCCTTGTAATAAATGGATCTCTTGACTTAATCGATTGTACTCTTTTATGATAGGTTCATTATATTCTTTTTCAAAGGATAACCTTCAGGAAAAAGCATCATGAAAAAAGAAATGTTATTAATAATTAGGATCAGGATTGGTTAAGAGTTACAAAAATGGATAGCAAGCTGAAAAATAAATACATATGTTACAAAAAGCAGTAATATATTTTAATAAAAACCAATGATTTTCAGCATAACATTACTTTTCGAATAAAAAAAACTTTTTATTTAATAAAATTTTATATTAAAGAAAAATTTAACCGATTCATTTTACGAACACGATCAAGTAGCTTGGTTGAAACTTGCAAAATTCAGGAAGACTGGAAAATTTTTTTGATGGGGCTATGAAATTACGATTTCCGCATGCTTATAATATTCACGCAATGCTTCGCAGTCCCACTCTTCAGCAATTGCTTTACACAACCTTTATGAAGTTTTGTTTAGCATATCTTTAAGTGATACCATCACTTAATTTTCTGAATATTTTATATTCGAGGGTGCACATTCAGCCATTGCTTGTTGCAGATACGGATAGGATGGTAAACATTTAAATCCCCTTAATCGGCAATCACTAGCAATTAATGAGTAGCTTTTCACATTCAAGTTGCCCTCGATGTATAACGCTAAAGCTGGCTCATTCGAATGAACTGTACTTCGTCTTGTTGTTTATCCTCTAAAAATTATTCACCATTACTGTGGCAGATGCGAAAAAATAATTATGGGAGTATAAATTTGAATGAAATGAAATCTCTAAAACAAATTAACTTTAAAAAAAGTGAAAGGTTAGGTGAGTTTGATGTATTCCGCAAAATTATCATGGAGCAATACAATAATCTATTTGATAAGGTAAGCCATAGATTAAAAAAGTAATGAGATCAATGGAAAATAGTCAAGTTTTAAATACATAAATAATTATAAATAATTTAGCAACGAACTTACAGATAAAAAAGAACTGAGATCAATCAAACAAAGTCAAGTTTATCTCGTATTTAATCATAATAAAGCAAAAATATTGTTGTGCTCAATCAAGGGCTTACTTAGCTTAAAGTTACGTTATATAATGATCAATTATTTTTTTTTTTTTTTTTTTTATTATTATTTAACGTCGCCATGTTTGTGCTTCCATGTGGTGCTAATCGACGACGGGGGTCTGCGGTGTGTTTGTAAACAAAGCACATGTAATTTTTACAGAGGTGCTTGTATCAATCGGCAGAGACTAGGATTCGAACCCGGGTCACCGGCGTGGGAATCCGACACTCTACCGACTGAGCCGCCGCAGGCCCCAATGATCAATTATAAACAACTCTCAAGATATTTACTACGTAACTTGCCATGACCGTTTTATTTTGTTTATGGTATTGTCCATCAGTAACTTTCTACAAACTTATTTGCGTACGTAAACTTATAAAAAATTTTTTTGATATAATGATATGTATTATCAATGATGATTACATAACACATATTTGTAAATATAGTTAACAAAAAGTGTATAATATGACATATTTTTCCTAATGTCTAAACAAATTATAGAAGTTACACATAAGTTATGAAAATTTTATTCAATTTAAAATAAGTAAATATGTAGAGACAATTAATTTTTAAAAGATTTATATCTATTTTTGTATATTCAAAAACTATGTATAAGTACCAATATAATGTGCGAAAAAGTTAAAATATTAATGAATTAGATATATATCACATTCTAACATATAAAAAGAAAATTTTAGTTGTTCACCAATAAACAAAATGAAACGGGCATGGCAAGTTACGTAGTAAGTATCTTGAGAGTTGTTTGTAATTGATCATTATATAACGTAACTTTAAGTTAAGTAAGCCCTTGATTGAACACAACAATATTTTTGCTTTATTATGATTAAATAAAATAAACTTGACTTTGTTTGATTGATCTCAGTTCTTTTTTATCTGTAAGTTCGTTGCTAAATTATTTATAATTATTTATGTATTTAAAACTTGACTATTCTCCATTGATCTCATTACTTTTTTAATCTATGGCTTACCTTATCAAATAGATTATTGTATTGCTCCATGATAATTTTGCGGAATACATCAAACTCGCCTAACCTTTCACTTTTTTTTAAATTAATTTTTTTTTAGAGATTTCAGTCCTTTTTAGTAAACTTTTTCGAGTGTTTCATATTTGTTCTAATAATAAAATATAAGCATTTTTAGCACCTTTCGGCCATGGCTTTTTTGTAACATATATATCACTAACATGAAACCACTGATTGTTCTGTCGCAAGATATTAGTATAATGACCTTGAAGAATATTACCATGATGGAATATTCCACTAATAACTTTATATTTTTTATCATTGACATCAACTTTACTTGTTGGTATTGTATTTATTTTCAAGTTAGTTATTTTGCTTATACCTTCATCAGTATGCTCGAATAACATTAATTGTAGAATGACGACGGTATTGCTGATTATTAAATCAACTTTTTTAATCTTTTTAAAACTACACCCATTGTCACATTTGGTATCAATTTCTTGCCAATTTCTAATATTATAATCTATAATTTCTTGTAACTTACAAATTCTAGTATTTTCTGGCAAGAAGAGATTGATTATATAATTACACGTGTCATTATGTTGTCATTCATCGCATCCAGGACATCTAATTATTTCACTGACTTAGTTTTGGAGAGTATTTTGTAATATTAATGATTTATTACATAAACATAATAAAAATTCTCCCGCATTTTGCTGCACATGCGTTTTAAATTCTACTTCAGCGAACTCTCTTAATAAATGGATATCGACTTTTGTTTTATTAATATATTGTTGAAATACTGATTTGAGAACGTCTGTATGGTGATGTTGTAATAAAATTCTTCTAATAGTTGTGGAGTGAAATAAACTTTGTGCACAGGCATTGGCGTAGCAAGAAACTCCATCATTATTCGGTAAACCACAAATATTCCAAGTACTATCAGACATATGATTTAAATGACTCTCAGAGTCTGTGAATAATGCATTTTTAGGAATACACCATCGTGTATCATACACTTTAAAATTTGGATTTTTTTTGCGATCTAGTGGAATATCGAAGTTATTTAGATCTGGTTGATATTCTGTTCGTAATCTATTGTACTCAATGATGGCTGATATGTCTACAGTACAGCATGACGGGTCAAAGTTAATAAGATGCAGACCTTCTAAGGTAGTCACTCTTGATGCTGCAACGTACGTTTGACCATTACTAAAAACATTATTTCCTGCTTCATTCGTCATTTTATACGTTGAATTTTCCAAAAATATATACATTTTCATAAAGTAGGCGTAATTTTCTTTTGATTGATATATCTAACAATAACTTTAGAATTACTCTTGTGAAATAATAACAAAATATTAGCTTCAAGTTTTTTAATACTTTAAATATGTAAAAAATATGTACATTTCTTTAAATATCTAACAATTAGTTTAAAGCTATTTTAGTGGAAGTAGGTATCACGTCTTTCAATTTTAGATACACATTTTTCAAAAAAATTTTAATCTGGGTACTGCAAATATATAGAATATATTGTACAATTTGAAAGTATACATGATTTCTTTTAAATAGATATATTTGTTTATTATTTCGAATTAAAAATAAAGATACTTAATGTAGATAACCTATAATTATGTGCTCAAGACATGGCTTATATAACAAACTTCTTTAAGAGAAAAAAAATTTCCTTCAATTTTAATTAAATAATAAATTCTTATACCATACATTAAGCACATTAAAAAGTTAATTTGAAGAATATAAGGAAAATTTTGTATAATTCGTGAGTTACTTAGACAACTATTAATTAATCACTTTTAAATCAAGTAAATACCTATATTCTTCTTAAAATTATGAAAAAAAAAATTATTTAATAACAAAAGGCAATATCAAAATTAAATATGATATAAAAATGAATTTTATTTATTTATCAAGGGGCGCGGCAGCGCCCGCTGGCACGTATAAGTACCCACGGTACGATACGAAGCCGAAGGGCGCACCGTCGCCTTTATACGTCTAATTGTGCCTTTTTAACCTCTTCAAAATCTTTAAATATCAATATCTAAACACTGATTGACTTATGTGCAGTCTATTGACACTGTTTTAAGAGATAATAATTTAGTGTATCACGTAAAAAAAGTTTCTGTTAAAAAAGATTCATCTAATTACAGATATAAAGCATAATATATTTGCTCAAATTTTTTCTTTTCATTTTGTTCTCCGCATTTCCGTTTTCTCTAATCATATATATGTGACTTCCGTTTTCTCTACTCATATGTATATAATATACACATATCATATGTATAATACACATATACACACATACAGACTATATATATATATATATATATATATATATATATAGTGCCTGCAGACAGTGCAGACGACAACCACAAAATCTTCTAACCTATTATCAAAATCAAATGTTGAAGGATGAAGGACGCGTTTGTATCATTTGTATTATTAAAATAAAACGGGTTGTTTTTACGTGATTTGTTTTTATTACGTGATGAAATCTCTGTACAACGATTTCGAAAAATATCGTACGTCCGAAAAAGTGGCAAGACGGTCATGTGGAATAAAATTATTGCAATCCCAAGTGTAGTTGGAAAAAGCTGCAGTTTTACATGGTAAGAGAGAAGATAAAGAAAAAGACTAACAGTGAATTCTGTCGAAAGAGATGAAGAACGCACATCATTCAGGAGTACTGGATAAGGTATTAACAGGTATAAGTTTAAAATATTTCTATTACCATCGCTCCATTTCTGCAGGAGGCTACACCAGAAATTGTACCGAGACCATTTGCTTGACAGAATCTAAATCATCAAGGATATACAACGTCTTCTGTTGCAGCAAAAATCGTGGCAAAGTATAGATTTAAAGAGGGTCAGGAACTTGGAAAGAAAGAGCAGGGAATGTCTAGCATTGCAAGTAAAGAAGACTAGTAAAAGAAGAGGTAGAATAGTATAGTACACAAAAAGGAACAATTAAGGACGTCTTTTCTGCCTTTGAGTATGTTGCCCCCTTGAAACTCACAAGGAATAAACAAGATGAAACGAGCATTACTGAAATAATGAAGTCATCAAGTAAAGTTGTTTTGCTCAGAAATATGGTTGGAATTTCTTTGGTGCCACGCTTATAGGTAAAGTCATTGTTAAAATGCATATACAGCAATTAGCTGTGATAATTGCATTCAACGAAGAATTATTAGATAAAATTTTTGTTATACTTGTGGTGTGCTACTTCTTAGTAACAAGTATTTATGTGCTTGTGTGTAATCATCATCGGGGATATACAAAGTCATCTGCTGATTGATCATAAACATACAGGGCATACGCCACTATGCACCAGAAAAATACCACACAATCATGGGGATGCAGTAATTGAATATCCATTCTGATGTTGTCATGATGTAAATATAATACAAATCAAGTTCTCCAATCAAGTTGGTGTATCGCAGAAGCATCTGTTAAATATTTAATACTCCAATAGATGTACTGTTTTTTAACACAAATTTTTGTTATTGACAAGGGTGTTTGTGAATCTTTGTACTAGTGTAAGTGCTTCTTGTGTTTAAAGGATATTACTCAATTTTACTGTAAACTGCTTGTTATAGCGAGGTATAAGGTCAAATGCTAAGATTCTGTCTTTTCTTGATATCTCAAGCAATTATACTCTGAGGGTAAAATAAACAGCCAGTGAAGTTTGAATACAAATCAAGTTCTCTAATCAAGTTGCTGCGTCACAAAAGCATCTGTTAAATATTAAATACTCCAATAGATGTACTGTTTTTTAACCCAAATTTTTGTTATTGTTGAGGGTCTTTGTCAATCTTTATATTCGTGTAAGTGCTTCTTGTGTTTAAAGGATTATTTGAAATTAACATATAACATACTCATGTTCTATCCAGATATACAGTCAACGCTGGCTCAGAAGGGTCATTTTAATGAAATTACAAAACTATAATTAATCAAATGTTTGCAAGCTCAGGTTTATAATTACATTAAAGAGACTCTTTTCACCCAGCGTTAACTTGATATCTGAATAAAACATGAGAATATTAAAAGGTTCTTTCGAAGGAATTTTATTTAAATTTATTTTAAGTGAATTTTCATAATCAAAAAGGCCTACATAATGGTTTAGGTAAAATTGAAAAAGATTACTTCAAGTAGTTTAGAAGAAAATGAAGTCAATAAAACTTTCAAGTTACCCATACACAAACATTTATTTATTTGAAAGTAACAGATAATATACTCATGTTCTATCCAGATATAAAGTCAACGCTGGCTCAGAAGGGTCATTTTAATGAAATTAAAAAACTATAATTAATCAAATGTTTGCAAGCTCACGTTTTTATTACATTAAAAAGACTATTTTCACCCATCGTTAACTTGATATCTGAATAAAACATGAGAATATTATAAGGTTCTTTCGAAGGAATTTTTTTAAAATTTATTTTAAGTGAAATTTCATAATCAAATAGGGCTATGTAATGGTTTAGGTAAAATTGCAAAAGATTATTTCAAGTAATTTAAAAGAAAATGGAGTCAATCAAACTATCAAATTACCCATACACAAATATTTATTTATTTGAAAGTAACACATAACTTTCTAAAAAGTAAAATCTTGGCAAGTATAAGTTTCGTTATTACCCACAATATAAATTAAAAGAAATACGCTACAATTAAAATAGTAAACATAAACAAATATTCTATTTTTAAAATATTTCTATTTTTTCGAGAATAGTAAGAATACATTTCCGTCTCTGGAAAAGTTGTGAAATCTATAAAAAATACCTTTCTAAAAAGTAAAATCTTGGCAAGTATAAGTTTTATTATTACCCACAATATAAATTACAAGAAATATGTTATTACCAAAATAAGACGTTCAATTATGAATTTCATGAATACGCTACAATTAAAATAGTAAACTTAAACTAATATTCTATTTAAAAAATAATATAGTTTAAAATATTTCCAGTTTTTACTAATTCTGATAATCTCAAATGAACGCTAAAGAAATTAATGAAATCGATTAATAAATTGGCAAGTATTGTATTTTTATTTGTATATCGATTTCCTTCTTTTATTAATTAGTATGATGTATACAAATTATTTAAAAAATATTATAGTTTAAAATATTTCTATTTTTTACTAATTCCGATAATCTGAAATAAACGCTAAAGAAATTAATTAAATCGATTAATAAATTGTCAAGTATTGTATTTTTATTTGTAAATCAATGTCATTTTTTTATGAATTAGTATTAAGTATAAAAATTAATAATACCTTTCAAATTTAATATTGTAAGACATTAAATTTGACATAAATACATGTTGATAAGAAATAGGTCAAAAAGTCGAACCTCAAACATTGATCTATAATACTCTCGCTACATTACACTCGCGTTATATGTAGTGCTCATATGGCAATTCATGTCTATTATAGGTAAGCTAACTGATACTTTTTGAAAACAAGCCAATATAATATTACGGTCAAACAGTTTATACCTTATCTAGGGCTCTGACTAGCTGCCGTCGTTAAATTACTACGAACCTTAGGTAACTTCGGCACTGTTCGAGGTTATTTTTCCCAAACTCAAGAAATGTTCCAGGTTTAACTGTAGTTCAATATAAAATATAGTGCATTGACGGTCTCTTTAATTTCGACATATAACTATGTCCGTATAACTGTTTGTCCGTAATATTATATTGGCTTGTTTTCAAAAAGTATCAGTTAGCTTACCTATAATAGACATGAATTGCCATATGAGCACTACATATAACGCGAGTGTAATGTAGCGAGAGTATTATAGATCAGTATTTGAGGTTCGACTTTTTGACCTATTTCTTATCAACATGTATTTATGTCAAATTTAATGTCTTACAATATGAAATTTGAAAGGTATTATTAATTTTTATACTTTATACTAATTCATAAAAAAATGACATTGATTTACAAATAAAAATACAATACTTGACAATTTATTAATCGATTTAATTAATTTCTTTAGCGTTTATTTCAGATTATCGGAATTAGTAAAAAATAGAAATATTTTAAACTATAATATTTTTTAAATAATTTGTATACTTCATACTAATTAATAAAAGAAGGAAATTGATATACAAATAAAAATACAATACTTGCCAATTTATTAATCGATTTCATTAATTTCTTTAGCGTTCATTTGAGATTATCAGAATTAGTAAAAACTGGAAATATTTTAAACTATATTATTTTTTAAATAGAATATTAGTTTAAGTTTACTATTTCAATTGTAGCGTATTCATGAAATTCATAATTGAACGTCTTATTTTGGTAATAACATATTTCTTTTAATTTATATTGTGGGTAATAATGAAACTTATACTTGCCAAGATTTTACTTTTTAGAAAGGTATTTTTTATAGATTTATTTACTTATTTATTTATTTATTTATTATCTTAGATTTATCGAAACTGTAATACTAATTTTTTATTACTTTCAGTTAATTTGTACCCAAGTCATTTAAATACATAAAAATTTATATATGCTTTTAAAATTATCAAATCTTAACTCTAAACATTTTTATTAATATCTTAATTGAAGCGCAGAAATAAAGTCCACCCGTAAGCTCTAGAAAATTTAAAACCGGAACGGCGCGCAGGTGCTAGAGAGGCCATAGGAAAATAACGGCTGGCGCCTTCTCGCGGAGACTATTCAACTGCCGATTTGAGAACCAACCGCTCCATAAGAATCGTTCTTCTATACAGGTCTATATTCGTTGGCAATACCCAGCCGTATGTGCGGCCAACTTAACGGTCCTTTCACTTATATATTTGTTGCGGCTAACTTCACGGTCCTTTTACTTTTCGGGCTGGAGAAAGAAAGTTGATATACTTTCAGCATTTGAGAATTACATACTCGTTTATTATGACATAAAATAACTTTTTGGCTAATATTTTTGTTGGAAATCATAGTTTAGCACGAAAACATGCTATTAAGTCGAAATAACTTGGTAATAATAGTAATAAGTACTTGTTATCGTAAGAAGAAAAATCCGAACACCAATATAGAAGTAAATAGTAGCGCGGGCGCTGCGGCTTCGTCTGCTTCTCAAACTCGCCTTCGTGCTGCTACCGCGCCACTTGATAAAATTTAATTAATAGTACATTACACCACAAGAGGCAAAAGAATAACTTTTTTGACTCGTTGGCTTCACTTCATGCAGCCATCATGTAGGTTAAAATAGTCATTCTTTATGTCCGAGTAGTGTTTATGATTTTTGATCATACCCATAGCAAAACTTCTACTTATACCTTCCTCTAACTAGGCTCAAAGACACGTAAAAACGACATCAAGCCGTGACTGATCGCGACGTCAAGCATTTTACCGACCTAATTTTCAGTTCGGTCGATAAACACATGGCTTGCTAGTCGTTTTTTACTTTCAAAAATTTGCCAAAAAAGTAAGTCTCTCGAGCCTAGTAGATAGGATGGAAGTATAGGCTCTCTTGCTGCGGGTATAATGAAAAAAATCTTGATAAAAATTTTAATGTAGTACTTTTGTTGATGATTTTTTATTCAGTTTTCGGCAAAGGTCAAGAGTATATTGGAGGAACTTTTCCTCATTATCAGCTAAAGTAATTATCTTTTTCACCATCAAATATTTTATTTCTCTAGAAGTAGCCTTCATGTCAAATATTCGAGGCCTTCCACTGTTAGGACGAACACGCGGCTCCTTTTCTGGCCGACCACGTCCGCAACCAGTGACTTCTTTATTTTTAGTCCTATTAAAACCAAAATTTGGAAATTTTTAATTAAAAAGGAACAAAATAATTTAAAAGTATATTATATAAACTAAAAACAAATAAAAGTATATAAATTATTACATTCGGTCAATATTTTACTTATGATACAAGTGAAGAAGGGATTTATTTTCCCATGTAAATAATAATTTTACAAATATGCCAGAATAGTAATATAATCATCTATATATATATATATATATATATATATATATATATATATATATATATATATATATATATATATATATATATATATATATATATATATATATATATATATATATATATATATATATATATATATATATATATATATATATATATATGGGAAAATAAATCCCTTCTTCAGTTGTATCATAAGTAAAATATTGACAAAAATCAAACGTCTATCTGAATGTAATAATTTATATACTTTTATTTTTTTTTAGTTTACATAATATATATATATATATATATATATATATATATATATATATATATATATTAATATTATCATATAGTATATATGTAATACAGTTTTCTACATAATTTTATGAAATTACTAATTACTTTATTAGTAAGCTTTCGCGAAAAATGTTTTTTTTCAAGATTTATATAAATAACAAATAGCTAAATAATATGCATGTTATTTATAAGCTTACATAATAATAATTGTAAGAAAATTGTATTCTTTTCAGAAATTTGAAATCATGAAGAATGTGAGAAACTCAGTCAAAGTCTATGTTTTTTTTAATAGACTCCTACTTTATATATGTATATACCTACAAATTTTATCTTTTCCAATATTGAACGTTAGTGCAAAATCTGTAATCATCTACCAATGCATAACCAAATTTTATTTTTGGACACTTATACACATATTTTATGTACATATGTGGTAACTACTAAATTCAAGATTGATAATGTATCATTAGAATTTCAAAATAAAAAATTAAAATATTAGTCTTAATATTATTACGACTGACAAATAAATATATGAAACTTACCGTTTCGCTTCCATATCTATTTCCTTGTACAATTTTAATACATACTTAAAACTTAGTTTTAATACATACTTCAAGTTTAGTCAAATTATATTTTATACGTATAGGTTAACGAGGTAAGTTTTTTACACTATGATTAGAATTAAATTAATAAATTATAGTAAGAAAAAACAATATTTACATAAAAGTAATAAGAAAACTAAAAAGAAATAATAAAGAGGACAAATAGTCTGAATAAAAATGAAAAGGTTAATAAAAAATTAAAATAAATTTTCTGTAATACTTCAATCTATATTTTCTAAGCTAATAAATACAAAGTATGTTGCCATAGCAACGATTTATACTTTTGAACTTGCGTATTTTGTGGCAGCTTGCTTCGAAAACCTAAATCAAATAGTAATAATTTATTGCAGCAAATCATGAAGCACTAATTTGATAAAGTAAAGCTATTTTTTAGAAATATACAACATAAACTTTTACACCCTTCAACATTATTGTGTAATATAAAGATATTTAGCAGCAAGTTTCCAGAGTAAATCTTAAAATTTTGATTCTTTAATATTGATAAATTATAAGAAAAAAGTTAGATTGCATGGTTTAAAACGAAAAAAGTATAAATAAATCTAAAAATTGTTTAAAAAATTAATGAAACACAAATATTATGTTTCTGAGGTCAACAAGTACAAATCTGATGTTAAATGTCAACAATTAAAAATAATAAAAATGCAATTTTTCGGGTTTCTTTGTATCCTACCTGATATATAAAAGATACCTGATATCTAAATCCTACCTGATATATAACCAATTGGCCGAAAATGTTGAAACTTTTTTTATATATCAGTAGCTATTGCAAAAACTAGAGTTTTTTTCCTTATTCCTAAATTATTTACAAATTTGGCAGTTTTATTATTTTTTAAGAAAATCATTTGATCCAAATTCCAACCAGAATGACAAGTATGCATAAAAATTTATTCAAATTTTTTTTTTAACGATCTCAAGTGTTCTCTCTTTTATTTAAAAAAAAAACAATACATAGCAATGTAAAAATAATTGAAAACAATTCTTATACACTTCTAGATATCAATAACAATATATTAAATAATCAAAAAGATAATAATTAATTTGCTTATGAACACGTATTTCCTAAATAATCTATAAAGAATGTGTAAGTTACCAGGCTGCTATCTTATAAAACATTCTATACTAGCTTAAAGATACAATTTGTATTAATATAAAAAAGATAACTATATTCAACATCACTCATTAAAATGCATGTTAAAGTCCACAATATACTATTTGTGTTAGCGAGCAAATGGAATTTGAAGAAGCTGTCAGCAGCGATGACACTAAAGACGATTCTGATGACAATGACAGTGAATAAATAATTAATAAAATTCTTTTTATATATAGAATACCTAACTATAGATTGACTTGTAATTAAACTAATAACTAAGTTATGGATGTATATAAAAGAATTGTTTGAAATGTTAACTCTTTATCCTACATAATAAAAGAGATTAAAACGCTTTGATTTTCAACGTAAATTGATTACAACTCGGAAACCATTAAAGTAATTGATAATGTGACAAGGCCTGGATGTGTGGAAAAATCAGCTCTATTTTTTTGTAGAAGAAAGGATTTTAAATATAGCATTTGAAAATCCCTTTCGGTACAAAAACGTGTTTGGCTGCCATTTTTTTCGTAAGGGTTTTCGGGTTTAAGGGTTCTGAGGTTTAAGGGTTCTGGGGTTTGAGGGTTGTAGGGTTCTGGGGTTGTAGGGTTCTGGGGTCCTGCGGTTTGAAGGTTCTGGGATTTGAGGGTTTCGGGGTTTGAGGGTTTCGGGGTTTAGAGGTTTAAGGGTCTTGGGGCTTTAGGGTTTAGGGGTATAATTGTTTTGGAATTTGAGGGTTATGGGGTTTGAGGGTTTCGGGGATTCATGGTTTAGGGGTTTTGGGGTTTAATCGTTTTGGGAATTAAGGGTTTTGGGGTTTAAGGGTTTCGGAATTTGAGGATACTGGGGTTTGAGGGTTCTGGCGGTTTGATGGTTCTGGGGTTTGATGGTTCTGGGATTTGAGGGTTTCAGGGTTTGAGGTTTTTGGGATTTGAGGGTTTCAAGGTTTCAGGGTTTTGGAGTTTAAGAGTTTTGGGTTTTACGGGTTTTGGCGTTTAATGGTTTAGGGGTTTAATGGTATTGGAAATTGAGGGGTCTGGGTTTTGAGGGTTCTGGGGTTCTGGGATTTGAGGGTTTCGGGGTTTGAGAGTTTAGGGGTTTAAGGGTTCTGGGGTTCTGGGGTTTGATGGTTCTGGAGTTTGAGGATTCTGGGGTTCTGGGGTTTGATGGTTCTCGGATTTGGGGGTTTCGGGGATTGAGGGTTTCAGGGTTTGAGGGTTTCGGGGTTTAAGGGCTTTGGTGTTTAAGAGTTTTGGGGTTTAAGGGTTATGGTTAAAAAAAGAAATTTATCCCTAACAATGAGTTGAGGTGTTCATTCATTCATTATCATTAAATGAGCCATCATTTCATTTCAAATGTAAAAATTAGTCGAAAATTGTGATGCGCACCACATTTTTTGAGTGGAAATGCAAGTTATATGCTGTGTTACAAACTTTTTTCAGTTTCTTGTCTTAAGCATGTTAATTACCAGCATTTTATGATGCTTTCTATCAAAATAAAAAAGTTTATAAATATGTACACGAGTTTTTACCAAAAATACACGATTTTTCATGTTTTAGTGAATTTTTCTGGAAAATGAAAATTCTCAGATAAATTTTCTCGATGGATATAAGTTCAGTAGACTAAAATCTGTAAGTAACATAGTTTTTTCAAAAAAATATCATTAATATTGAAAATGGCAACGAATGTATTGCTAGAATCGCAAAATGGGCCTTTTATGTAATAAAATGCAATTTTTCGCGTAATAATTCAATCTAATCCTTTCCCTATCCATTTATGCATGAAAAACGTGTGCACGATTTTGTAGTTTGTTTTAAAATGTTATATTCAATTTACATTTATTTTTATTTTTAATATCCATAACAATCTACTTCGAATACTATATATATATGAAGTACTTCATATCTACTTCAAATACTATATATGCAAGTATGGAGAGTATATATGTATATATACAAAAGAGCAAATAGTTTATATAGTAAGGGATTTAATTATAATGTTATTCTGTAATATAATATGTCTTTACAGTTTGTTAATTATGTGTAGGTTTTTAATTGTGTAGTAGTTATAAGTATGTAAAAATACAGGTTGTTGATAGAAAAATAGTGTTTAAAACTATTTTACTATATAAACTATTTGCTCTTTTGTATATATAAATATATACTCTCCATACTTTTATTATGTATATTGTGAACACAACCTATACGAATGATTAAACACACTTGATTACTTTGTCTCACTGAAAACCTTTTTCTTTTCTTTTAACTAATAAACTTTTAAATTATACTTTACTTTCTTAACAAATTTTAGTTTAGGTTTAGGAGTTTTGGGGTTTAAGGGTTTTGGAATTTGAGGGTTCTGGGGTTTGAGGGTTTCGGGGTTCGAGGGTTTAGGAGTTTTGGGGTTTAAGGGTTTTGGAATTTGAGGGTTCTGGGGTTGAGGGTTCTGGGATTCTGGGGTTTGAGGGTTCTGGGATTTGAGGGTTCCGGGGTTTAAGGGTTTTGGGGTTTAATAGTTTAGGGGTTTAAGGGTTTTGGAATTTGGGGGTTCTGAGGGTTGAGGGTTCTGAGGTTTGATGGTTCTGGGGTTTGAGGGTTCTGGGGTTCTGGGGTTTGATGGTTCTGGGATTTGGGGGGTTTCGGGGATTGAGGGTTTCGGGGTTTGAGGGTTTTGGGGTTTAAGGGCTTTGGTGTTTAAGGGTTTTGAGGTTTAAGGGTTATGGGGAAAAGAACAAATTTAACCCCTAACAATGAGTTGAGGTGTTCATTCATTCATTATCATTAAATGAGCCATCATTTTATTTAAAATGTAAAAATTAGTTGAAAATTGTGATGCGCGCCACATTTTTCGGGTGGAAAAGCAAGTTATATGCTGTGTTACAAACTTTTTCAGTTTTTTGCCTTAAGCATGTTCAGTACCAACATTTTATGATGCTTTCTATTAAAATAAAAATGTTTATAAATATCTACACGAGTTTTTATCAAAAATACACGATTTTTCATGTTTTAGTCAATTTTTCTGGAAAATGAAAATTCTCAGATAAATTTTCTCGATGGATTTAAGTTCAGTAGACTAAAATCTGTAAGTAACATAGTTTTTTCCAAAAAATATGATAAATATTGAAAGTAGCAACGAATTTATTGCCAAAATCGCAAAATAAATTCCACATAACTCAAACTATATTCCCAACAAATTTCATCCAATTTGGATCACTTAATCGTGAGATATTAGGTTTAACACAAGGAAAAAAAATTTTTTACACCGTGGGCTGCTGGTTTATATTATCCCTAGGCATCGGTGGGAAAATTTTGGCGGAGGCTGCATACGCGTGACTTGCTTATTGTGCAATTAAGATAGCCCGCTAGGTGAGAAAAGTTGCGTTCCCTCCGCTTTTCTGGAAATTGAATTTTCATAAACGTAAAGCGAGATAATATTTTAAAATAATACATCGAGAAATTAATTTCGAAAGGCTTTACTGAAATATGTAAGAATTTTTATAATAAGAAATATAATTATTTCGTTACAAAAATAATATATATATATATATATATATATATATATATATATATATATATATATATATATATATATATATATTATATTCTTCAATTTTTATATTCTATCATAAATTTCAAAAGACCTTCATTGAATTTCTAATCAACAACTTTAGAAACCTTTGCTTGGAAGTTCAAACATTTACAAATTTATTTAATCTAATTAAGTATTGATCGCTTATCAGGTTATTAGTCCCTACGCACATAAAATTTCGTATTTTCATCTTATAACCGTTTAAAATCGTTGTCATTAGTTTAAGAGTAAGCTATATAGTCCGTCGGTTACGTAAAAAATCTTTCTTCTATTATATTAAGCAGCTTTCATTTTGTTAATTTGAATAAAAACACCATATTCTCTCAATATATTAACTGGTATAGGTGCAGACTTGTATGCATCTTTATTCATCTAAAGTATGCATATTGTGTTGTTGTGCGAAGGTGAGTGTCTGTGTTTGTTTGATTTATTAAGAAGAAGGATCGTTGAAATTTCAGCCTACTGATATTTAAAGGATCGGGAGAAAAATAAAATTTGTTGACTTAAATTTGGATGAGAAATGTGATAGCGCATTCGAAAAATGTTTATTTATATGTACGCTTGGTTTCTGACTGAATTGTGCATATAGTTTTTTTTCGTATCGCAATTTTACTTGTACAATATAATTTTCCAATATAAATATTGAAATTTGCAGCGCATTCTAAGAAGAGAAATTTCAACTGCGATACTGCGAATTTCATTCTACTTTCTCTGATTGAGAAGTTTATCTCATAATTGATTTCTCTTCGTAAAACACTAGAAATCCATAGTCATAATAAAAACAAGGATGTATAACTCGTTATAGAATATATATATACTCCGCAACAAAATTAACGCAACACCTAATTCTGACTAAAAAAGGGCGCAAATTCGAAGATCGATATCTCAGGTAAAAAATGTCGTAAGGGGGTCAATTTTTTTTTAAATTAAAGGTTGGAGTCTCTACTTTAAGATGATGGAACTCGATTTTCGATTTGACGCAACCCCTACATACGTGACCTTGAAATTCAAGGTAATTTTTTAAAGCTCAAAAATCGTAAACTTTCGCAGTGCGCCCGCGCGTGGGTGATTTTTTTTCGATAATTCTGATCATTGCATCTTAAAGTACAACTCTTTCCCTTTAATTTAAAAAATTTGACCCGCTACGATTTTTTTTGACAATTTTACTTGGTTGATTCTGATCAAATCAAAATGGAAAACTCGTATCCAAGCGAAACAAATATTACCGTCGACTTTAGCGTTATCCAATAAGCACCACGAGGAGATAGTCGATCAGATTTAACTCAAGCTAAATGTAAAAAACAAATTCTTAAAGTTTGTAAACGTTATTATTTTATAACTTTTATCTTACATCGAATATCTCTTAAAAAATAGGAAGTGTACAAATTTATCAAATTTGTTATCCGTTGCATATTGTTTCCTGAAATCAGTAATGTAAAAAAAAATTTTGAAGTCCATCTCTGACCGTGTCCAAATTTTAACGAATACGGTTCTTTTACAAATCTACCATTCTTTAAAAAATACCGTTTAGCGAAATTGTAAAATTTTTTCAGTTAAGGGCTGCGTGTTTTGATTCTAACGGCAGTATTTTAAAACTGTTCAAATCGATTTCTTGGCAAAATAAAAATGCCTCCGTTGAATGAAATTCAATCCGCGCAAATTGTTGCACTTTCTGAAGCTGGACTTAGTTGACGTGAGGTAGCAAGACGAATGGGGGTTCATTTTTCGACTGTTTCTCGAGTTCTGTCTCGATTCAATGAAACAGGTGCTTATCGCAGAAGGACGGGGCAATGTAGGAGACGCGTAACAAATGCTCGCGAGGACCGTCGTATAATACGAGCAACCTTACGTGAACTGGTAAGAAATGCGCAACAAATTCATAACGATACCTTGCCACACAGGCAAATCAGTTTACAAACAGTAAGGAGACGTCTTCACGAAGCAGGTTTAAGATCACGAATTCGTGCTAGAGTACCCTTTCTCACAGCAAGATATCGTAGATCTCGTCTGCACTATGCTAGAACTTATGGACAATGGAAGATTAGACAGTGGAGGAACGTCTTGTTCACAGACGAGTCACGATTTTGCCTGTATGGTAATGATGCTCGAATACGAATTCGGCGTCGTAGGAGGGAGCGTTTTGAGCCAAACCATATTCAACCGACCAGGATTTTTTTCAGTGGATCCGTCATGGTATGGAGAGGAATCTCTTTAAACGATCGCACTGATCTTATTGTGGTTCCACCTCCCGGGTTAACAGCTAGACGCTACATCGATGAAATTTTGGAACCTCACGTGCTTCCAATGAGTCGCCGCATAGGTCCAAATTTCATTTTCATGCAAGATAATGCACCTCCCCATTCCACAAGAATTACTCAGGCTTACATCCGAGAACACCACTTGGAGATACTGCCGCATCCATCGAAAAGTCCGGATCTTAATCCAATTGAACATGTATGGGACATGATGGGTAGACGATTGCTCAGTATGCAGAGACAGCCAAGGAATCTTGAGGAACTGGGGCTAGCTCCAAATGAGATATGGCACGATATACCTCAAGACATGATAAGAGCTTGCATTAATATGCCTGCAAGATTAGCTGAGGTTATTTGACGCCGAGGTGGCAACACAAGATATTAAGGGCTTTCTGTACAAGTAGTAATCGGCCCTTTTAAGCCCCCCCCACCCCGCACACACACATGCACACGCACACGCACAAATACACACACACGCACATACAGAAATACACACACACGCACACACACAAATACACACACATATGATCAGCTAAACCCGATCGGCTACCTCCTCGTGGTGCTTATTGGATAACGCTAAAGTCGACGGTAATATTCGTTTCGCTCGGATACGAGTTTTCCATTTCGATTTGATCAGAATCAACCAAGAAATAACATTCGAACCCGTGCATATGGCATTTTCAACCTGAGATATCGATCTACGAAGTCGAGTTATTCTACACCGTTGATTCAATCGTAGGGTGGATCGAAATTATCACATTTTTCACGAAAAAACGCGTTTTTTTAATACAATTTTTAAAACGCTAAAAAACATTTTTTGAATCCGCTATCACATTTCTCATCCAAATTTAAGTCTAAAAAAATTTTTTTCTTCTCGATCCTATAAATATTACTAGGCTGAAATTTCACCGATCCTTCCTCTTAATAAATCAAACAAACACAGACCCTCACCTCCGCACAACAACACAATATGCATACTTTAGATGCAGAAAGATGCATATAGGTCTGCACCTATACCAGTTAATATATTTATAGAATATGGTTGTTCCTGCTTGTAGCTAATAATTAAATGTTGCTAGCAATCAGAAGAACCCGTTTTGTAGTTTGCGGGGGCTCAACATAGGAGAGGAGAGAGAGTGAGATTTGGTAATTCACACTTGTAATTTAGGCCTTTACTACAATTACTTTATTGTCTAAGTGTAGTTAATATTTACAAATGTACAGGTATTTCGTGGGTACTTACAATTTATCTAATTTCGTGGGTCTTAGTGGTCGTGAGTGTGTGTGTGTGTGTGTGTGTGTGTGTGTTACGCGCCACGAGCGTGTAATCATCAAGAGGTGGTGATTACTCGGAAGCGGCCGGAAGAAGAGGCCGAGAGCCTTGAGCGGCCTGGTTTTGTTGGCCTTGACCCACGTAACAGGTGGGGGTATCACGCGGTGTGCTAGAATAGCAGCGCCTTAGAACGCGGCGACGCGTTCAAGTCTCAGGCTCTCGGCCTCGCGCAGGATGCGCGCGTATTTAAATCTCCGATAGGCACAAACGGCCTGTTCAATGGTGTTTTTATTCAAATTAACAAAATGAAAGCTGCTTAATATAATAGAAGAAAGATGCTTTACGTAACCGACGGACTATATAGCTTACTCTTAAACTAATGACAACGTTTTTAAACGGTTATAAGATGAAAATACGAAATTTTATGTGCGTAGGGACTAATAACCTGATAAGCGATCAATACTTAATTAGATTAAATAAATTTGTAAATGTTTGAACTTCCAAGCAAAGGTTTCTAAAGTTGTTGATTAGAAATTCAATGAAGGTCTTTTGAAATTTATAATAGAATATAAAAATTGGTGGATAGATTTTATGAAAATTTACACATTTTTTATATTCGAAATAATCCGCTATTTTAAAAACTTAAATATTTCCTTAACAAAATAATTTAAAATTTCAAGATAGGTATACAGTATATTAAATCTGCTATCTGGAATTTTAAATATCGTATTTTAGATTTTGAATCAGAGATCTCGGAAATCTATTGTAATATACATATCGTAAAGATTTGCAGGTTTTATTTATTGCTTCACCATAAATGTGAAAAGGGTAAAAAAATACAAAAAATATACAATTTAACATGAGTTTTAATATACATACCATCAAATTACCAGTAATTCCTATGACTATAATGACTATGCAAATCAATACAGAAATTACTTGAATGTATTTTGGTAGTCTGTATAAATTATTTACAGAATCTGGCATATGTGTAACTAATCCTGAAAAAAATGTACAACAATTATATTTGATTAATTACTGTAAACGTTTTGAAAAGCTTCATTTTTTATTAATAGCAGATAGTTGCATGAATATTCATATATAAATTTTTTTGTGATGACATGCATGTACATATTAGTGCCATTCTACACCAAAAAAATCTATAATGTGTATTATAGTATTATCTGATATAAATAAAAACACTATAATACGCACTATAGTAATTTTGTGCACTATTAAAGCAGGCTATAATACTATTAGCATCTTTTGGTAAAAATGGGGACACCTCGGTGGGGATCAAACTTTCGATCATTTGGTTGTCAAGCAGGACACGTATGGATAAAGACCTGGGTTAAACCCAAAAAAGTATTTTTCTTAGGAATCCAAAAAACCTTTTATTTTTAAAAACAATCATTCTGAAAAATTGTATGCTATTAATACTTAATAATATCTTAAATTTTACCGTTGTAAAACGTCAAAATCTTGATCCTGCATCATTAAAACTTAATAATATCTTAAATTTTACCGTTGTAAAATCTCAAAATCTTGATCCTGCGTCACAATAGATCACTATTTTCAATAGCATATTAATTACAGGAATTTAGTTCCTCACATGATTCTAGGGGTCATGATAAACTAAAAATTTTTTTTCGATGGTTACTCAACTCCTTTTGGCATGTATTACAAAATGACCAGAGCACTTTTTTAATGACTTTTTTTTATTATTTTTTTTTCGTAGATCCAATCTGTTTTTTTAAATATTAAAAAAAAATTTCAAGAAACCAATTGGATCTCCGAAAAAACATAATAAAAAAAATGTTAACGAAAAAGTACCTGGCTCTTTTTGTACTACATGTGAATTGAAGTCGAATAACCGTCGAAAAGGAAATTTTCGTTCATCATGCCACCTGCAATCGTGTGAGGAACTGAGTTCCTTAAATAAATATAGTATTCAAAATAGTGATTTATTGTGACGTGTAGAATAAATATATTGAAGTGTTACAACGGTAAAATTTAAGATATTATTGTGTATTGATAGCATGACAATCTTAAGAATGATGAGCTTTTAATAATTAAATGTTCTCTGGATTTGGAAAAAAAATATTTTTTAGGTTTAACCCAGGCCTCTCCTTAATCAAATCTCATTTTTTAATAGGTCTTTTGAACATTCAAAAATATTTTTTTAAACGAAACGACAATTAATGTTTACAGTAAATTAACTTAAGCTAGAGTACACTTGAAGGAGTCAAAAAATCAACTTTTATTTCTTCAAAAAAGTATTCCATAGAAAGCTCCAAATTGCATATTAATGTATCTTATAAGTATTTTGAATATTTTTATAGTATTTAATTACATTGCCTTATATGAAATTTGCCATCTTTAAAGTTGTTTTTCTCAAAACTTCATTTTTGACCTTAAAAATGCTCCTTGCGCAAATGCGCGTGGTGAAATAATTTGAAATTTCACAGGATTATTCTTTGTTATATTATAAATACATTGTCAGGGCAATTTTTTAGAGGAGGAGGAAGACTCCTAAGAAGCGATCTAAGGCTCTCATCCAACGTGGTGACAGAACTTTTTACGCGGACATTCACTCGAATGACCGCGGGAGGATTCCACTAAAGTGCCCAACAACTAAGATTAAATGTAGCAAGAAAACCAGTGCTGGCGATGTCCTGGTAGAGTTCGGTGCCAAAACTAATGACTAGGAGCTAGGGACTATCGGAATTCCATCAGGAAGCTACTAGGTAATATGGGGACCGTAAAGAACCTAAGACGCACATGAAAGAGCAAGACCTCGATAGCATCACCACCAATGAAGTGGAGACGGCAATCAAGGTCTTCGACGAAGCAGCAGGCTAATAACTTGGGATTTCAAAAGTCAAAATAACAATAATAGTTAAAGCAATATTAATAAAAACACATTATTTAAAAAACATGTTTTTAAAAATTGATAAAAAAGTTTAAAAAACTCTCTAAGGTAGAAAAAATATTTGACAGCTGAAACTGTGGCTTTGCCTACTTTCGTGCATAGGAATCGATAAAAAAAAATTTCAAGAAAAATAAAAATGGCGAGTGGCAACGTGGATAATCTCACAGAAAATAACTCTAAAACAAATATATGCATCGTCATACAAAATTTCTTATGCAATGTGTATGAAAAAAGATTGTAAATAATGCATCTAAACTTGTAAGTTGAAGCCGTGTTGAATTATATTTTTGAACTATATTTTTCAAAGCTATGCGTATGGTCGTGTAAATTGAAGCTCTGTTAAATCTAAAGAACGCGTTCGACGAGCATAGACTATATGATTTCTGTTTAATTAAAACAAATATGTGCATGGTCATAAAATTTATTTTATGCAATGTGTATGAAATATAGAAAAAATGAGGCTGCGTAAAATCTAAAGAACAATTTTTAACCCGGTTGGACTATATGATTTTTATTTAATTAAAATAAATATGTGTGCATGGTCATAAAAACATTTTTTATGCAATCTGTATGAAAAAAAAAAATAAAAATGATGCATCTGGACTTAAATAAATTTTTTTTTAAAAGCTGTGCGTGTGGTCTTGTAAATTGTAGGCATTGAGACGGTTTTATTGCTCATACAATATTATTGCAATTCCTACTAAAACGTCACAACGCCTCTCCGGATGAAAGCTACATGTACCATGATATTCCATATATCTGTATATTCCAGCAAGCACCAGGCGACAAGAGCAGTCGAATAAGAACGTACTAGCGCACGCATGTACGGTAGAGAAAGAGTCAGAGAAAGAGAGAAAGTAAGCGAGAGAGATGGTAGCAATGAGCGAGCGAGAACCGCGATAATTCATACGCGTAATAATTAGTATTATTCAGCTCATCCTTCACGACTCAGACTTTGGGAACGATACATACACGACGTGAGACGATCATCCGAAGACACGCGCGTACGTACACAAGTAAGCAGCAGCTGCTGAATCCGAGAAAAACGCCACGGGACATACCTCGTTGGATACCGGCCGTCGGAGGGTTGCGTACGGCTCACAGTGGATACTCCAGGCTCACTGAATCTAAGTCCTTCTCTCTACCTCTTCTCGCGAAATACGGGTGAGATTAACACCTCTTGCTCTCTTACCCCAACCCCCGACGCTTCGCGCTTCACGACACCGTGGGTATCGTACTGTATACCCTCTTTACACTTGAATAAACGCTTATATTTTTGTTTAATGTGCCTAGTGTCTGTTTAATTACTCAAACTCTCTTCTCTTGAACTGCCACCGCCTCCGCGAGTGTACATGCTGTACACAGATACTGAGACAGCCGGTCCCTCATCACCTAATAAAAGGCGACCTTCCGTCATACTGTTGATCGAAATTTCGCTCCGAGTCGGCGAGTATTGTACTCGAACTATTGCACGTGCGTTATCCTAAACCGTACATAGCTCCGTACCGCATGGATTATATGCTTTTCATTTGTTTAAAACAAATATGTGCATGGTCATACAATTGTTTTTGTATGCAATGTGTAGAAAATATAATTAAAATATTGCGTCTGGACTTGTGTAAAATTTTTTTAAAGAGCAATGCGTAAATGGTATCCGCATAAAATCTGAAGAAGACTTTCAACGCGTATGGGTTATGTGATTTTTTTTATTTAAAACAAATATGTGTATTTTTTTTTATTAGAAGGTGCCGGGGTGTTTAATACCTCAGGGACACTTAGTTTTCACCATTGTATCCCTATCCCCCCGGGTTGAACTTAAGGCGGCTCCACGAAACCTACAGCTTTGCAGTAAGCAAGCAGTTTGCTCGGATTTACCTCCTTGAAAGTCTCGGCATCTAAGATCCCATTCCCTAGCCATCTCTGTCGATGTCCGGTTAGATTGGGACATTTGCAGAGGAAGTGGCTGGGGGTCTCCTCTTCTTCGTTGCACCATCTACATAGGTTGCTTGTTCCCTGTGTTTTGTATAAGTAGCACTGTAGGTCACAGTGTCTAGTTAATAGACCCAGTACGATGCGTACTCTGCGTTTATCCAAGCTTATGATTCCTTTTCCCCGTGTGGTGATTAAAAAATATATAATATTTTACAAAATATTATTTCTAAAAGACATATAATTTCGCAAGTATGTCGTTTACAAACGAGTACGAAACACTTACGATGCGGTTTTACATCGCCCGATTTATAACTGATGCGCACTTGTATTTCAAAATTGCATTCCTTTTGTCAAACTTTGCGCTTCTTTTTTGCAGTTACGTCAATGGATTGTGTACGTTAAATTTGACAAAAGAAAGTATGTCATCACTCAATTAATACAATTTAAACATAATTCTATGCGTTTAAAGCATACGTCTTTTAGACGTAATACTAATACTATGTCGTCATTTTGTGATTTCTCACTGCTGTTCACAGAAATTAGAAGAAGACTAGTGGATATATTAATTTTTGATTCCAAACTAACGACTACTGAAGAACTGTGAGGTTTTGCGTTCTCTGAATTTACCTTTGGAGTATTACGAGTAAAATGAAACATGGAATGATGTTTGGCCAAGCAGTATTGACATCTTTTTGTCACCTGGCAGTCCTACACCATATGATTGGATACGTAGTTTAAGCATAAACGCTTCCTCATTGTCACATTTTTCCTCTAAAAAGGAGATTTCAATTGAAACCCCTCACAATTAATAATGAAATGTGCGTCCTGGCACAAAGCGAATTAAGAACTATTAATCTTATCTTCTTGAGCAACATGAACTGATTTAAAGCTACTGTTCTTCTGAAAGAAACTCTTTTCCCTATAACTGAATGAACTTTTGACTTTTTTTCGATCGAAGAAATATCATGAACACTTTCTAACTGTGCTAAAACTAATCTTTCAGTATTGAGAAATTCATCCAACATTTCAAAATCAAGAGGCTGTAACGGTGTATCTGATTTGGCAATCATTTCCTCTCATTTTCTCTTATTCTGTGGTACTAATCTGCTAACTGTAAAAAATACTGTAAAATGATCCCAATTATCTGCACGACTTGTAGCGGTTGCAGAAAATTTTGTTACCTTTATGTACCCTGCTAACCTCACGAGCAGACTCTACTGTTATGGATTTTATGGACATAAATTTGGAGAGAAACTTCGTAATTAACAACCTTCGATTCTCATAATAGTCCTTGACCATCTTCCATGCACTAGGAAAGTTCTCGACAGTAACAGGTATCTCCTCAAGCAGAACAACAGTGTCGCGTTTCATGCTGTCCTAAGATAATACATTTTAAGTATGTTGGCTAAATTAGTTCTTTTACTATCATTTCATGGACTATGTCCCTAAATCTGACCCAATCCTATATATCGCCAGAGAAAGAAAGCAACTCAACTGCAGGTAATTTAGTCTGATTAATATCCACAGAGCGTATCGGATTATCTTGATTCACCTGTAAACCACCACTAGTCTCTGTTTCAGCATACCTAAATGAAAGTAACGAAAATACCTTATCTCGTTCCTTGGTGTGTGCTGTTGAAGCTCTCGCTCAAGGCCGTTCTAACCTTTCCCTCTGGCTTGTCGAGATGTCATCGCTTTGCTGCAGTCAACCTCATTATCCATCAACAAGTTATTGTGATTGCAATCAAATTCACCCCATAGTTTCTTTAACTGGTCCCTACGAGAGATACATGCACGTCGTGTCCTTTTCTCTGTAGACTGCTTTTTATAATTTATATGCGTTTTCTCTATTCTAGTGTGTAATTGCCGTTGTTTTTCTATGGATGCCATCGTAAATAACCTTACTCTAACCTAACGAAACAAAGAATCAATCCTACAAGTCCGGTGATTGTATCTTACTACCTTAAAGAGAAACTGGGGTACGTAACGTTAAACTACTACGTTTCTGTAACTTAATCTAGGTTAGGATATAGCTGACCTCCTGGCCTCCTGGCCCGTCAAGCTCTCAAACTAATCTCAGTTGTTTGTAATCAACGAGTTCAATTAGCGTATATGCCAGCTCTATATTGGATATTTTAAGCAAATGATGCAAAAAAACAAAAAAAAAATAAATTGCAAAAGAATGAATCCAAATCATGAATTCAGAAAAGAAGAAAAAATATTGTGTAAGTTTGAAACAAAAATCCCAAATCATAAGAATCCACCAAATATCGAAGCAAAATGTGCACTATGAAATCAAAATAGTACCAGATAAATAGTAAAAATGCGAGAGAATATGTAAATAATGTTCACTCGACATCTATTTATAAGGCGTGTTTGCGTCTCAAACTACTAAACACTACAATACAGCTGCAAAACCAGCCTAAACCCAATAGCTGATTATCTATTTACGCAATGGAGGTGCTGCAGGCTTCCATCTGTGATGCTGAATAAAATGATACGTAAACCAGACTAAAACAACGTAGGCACTTACTTTTATTTGCACCTACCCCCAGAAACAACGCCTATAACGCCCCAATAGCCAACTTTTTACAGTAGAAACTAGAAAACCAATAAAAAAAATTACAAGAAGCTTATATAAGCACCACACAGCTGAAACATGCACGTTGAACAAGCCTGAAAGCGATAAAGCAACTTATATAAGGCATTATGCTCCTATTTCTGCAAAATAATACCAGCATCGATGAGAATAACAGTGTTTAGCCTCAGTATGATGACCACGATTCACTGGAACGCTCTTCCTAGCCCTATAGTATATAGAATTCAAAGCGAATACAAACTCAAGCGAACTATTTGGTGCGAAAAAAGCGATTGACGTAAACTCGTCTTATTAAAACAACCAAAATTTCATATATATGACTCGTTCAACTGGTTCAGTGACACAATTTTCTGGTTCAAGCTGTATAAATGTAATTGATAAAACCAAATTTAAGCTGCATTCTTAAGTAATAGAGCATAGATATAGGTAGAGGGTAAAAAAGAAGTAGACAAGAGAGCATTTCATTTATTTTTTCAACAGCATAATTCACTAAAAAAAATAAAGCAAGTATGAAGCAATATTTTATGAAATAAAAATATCAGAAGAGACCGCATAAATATTTATCCAAATAAAGCATCAAGTCAAGCAAAGAGCTAGCACTGCAATAAATGCTAGGTGAAATCAAATAAGCAAAGAGAATTCTTTCTGAGATAAAAGCTACACAAGAGAAGATAGAGAAAGAAAAGTAACGAAAATACCTTATCTCGTTCCCTGGTGTGTGCTTTTGAAGCTCTTGCTCAAGGACGTTCTAACCTTTCCCTCTGGCTTGTCGAGATGTCGCCGCTTTGCTGCAGCTCCTTCTGTGCTCGCAGCTTACTTGCCTGCGTCGACTGATTCCGCTCAACGTCGCGCTACGGCTGTGTGTTGCTCTGCGGCTGGAGATGCGTGGGGTTATGTGGCCTTGCTGTTGCTGAAGCTGCGTGTAGCTGTAGCCCCGCTGATACCCTTTGCTCTCCTGCGATGTCGTCATCTGCATCTGGGGCCCGCCTGCCCAGTGCCACGCTGATGCTCTCACGGTAGCACGAATCGCCTCTCACGCGTCGTCGTCTGCGCTGTTGTTGTCCGTGCGCCCGTATCGCCACCGTTGCTCGTGAGCTTTGACTGCGATGCTGATACTTACGCTCCCTTTCGTGCGTAGATGCTTACCGCATCATCCCGTGCGTTCAATCTCACGCACTCGACGAGTCTGTGTCCCGACTTGCACCACTCCTCGTGTTGCCGCCCGCTCTTGGCAAATCTTGCCCCCGTCACGCGCTTCCGCCTTCGACGCGCTCCGGTCACGTTTGCTGGTGTGTGTACTGCTCGAGCCGCTTGCGCATCGGGTCACGTGACGCCACCTGATGGACAACACTTGAATCGAGCGTCTCCGTCGCTTGCTGTTATCGCGGATTTTATGCCGCTTGCACGTGATTTTTCACAACTTTCTCTCTATCTCTCTTTCTATCCCGTCGACGATTGAAATTTCGACTACGTACTTGAGATTGCGAGTTACCTGAGATGTTCCACTACTACCTGGTCGAAGTTCTCTTTACTGGCTTCTCCCCTCTTGGTCGCTAAGTGGACTCGTCCGCTGCCGATCGAGAAGCCACTTGTCCCCGCGGCTGCCATCATGGACTCGCCCAATGAAGATATTTGCAGAGTTCTCTATGCCACTGATGCCTCTCCCTCTTGCTGTGGATTGCCGATACCATGGAGGTAACCGCAATGTCTGGCCCCTTGCCGCTGACTGTAATTTCGACTTTTGTAGAAATTACACGATGCTGGAGCAGAATCTCGACACCGAGCTCTGCTCGCAATTTGCCGCTCGAGATTTGCAGATTTTCTTCGTGCAAGGAAAGTCATACGAGAATCACTCCCCGCACCAAAAAATAATGATGCAAACAAAGCAAAGTGTTTTACTTTGTTCGTCAGCTCGCGCACATATGCTGAAAACCTTGCAGCACGTACAGTGCAAAAAGCGCACGAAACTTGTTGCGCGAATGCACAATGGTGGTCGGCGTGACACTCCGAAGTGGCTGACCATTCTTTTCGCGTCTCCTGCTTCTGATCCGGCTCGAAGGACCAAATGTTTATTTGATCAGGATGTTAAATAAATGAGTAGACTGTATAGATTTTGTGTCAATAAAAGAAGGTATTTTAAATGTATTAACAGACACGAGGTAGGGGAGCTGAACTGTTCAGTTGGCGATCCACGGAGAGACTGACGCTTGCACCAACAAAGACGAGATATGTAACGCGCGCGCTCATTGGCCCGTAATACTGTGTGAATACTAAAGACAATACGTATGGATTTCTAAATTCAAGCCGCGTAAAATCTGAAGAAATCTTTCAATGCACATGGACTATATGATTTTTATTTATTTAAAACAAATATGTTCACGGTCATAAAATAATATTTTTTATCCAATATGTATGAAAAAGAAATTAAAATAAATACGACTGGACTTCTGTAATAGTATATTACGCAACTAGGGGTGAAAATGGGTAATTCCAAGCGAGGCTGATGATTGAGCATTAGTGGAAGTCGAGGGCGCCGAAGGTATCCAAGTTGCGTACCGTATTCTTTATAACAAGTGTATAAAGAAGGCCATTCTTTGTCGTCTACAAAGTGGATTGAGAATAGAGTTTTTCAAGTCATCCACTTACGCCTATGACATATTATATATATATATATATATATATATTATATATAATTATATATATGGGACATTCTTAGTCAAAAAAGCCACCCCCTCTGTCCAAAAATCAGAGGCTCAAAAAAATTCGTGTCCGGGCTTAAAATTCAGCTTAATATATATACTTTCCATTACTGAGTGGCCTTTTTGAAAAATTCAAAATGGTGGGCTGGTGCAGCTCTAACAATACACCGATATCACCACGAAATATCAGTTAAATGTTCTTAAAACTTGCAGGGGCAAAAAAAAATTAGTAAATAGGTTATTTGCATGTATTTTTTCCCGCTGAACACGAACCACCATTAGTTTTAGTCTATGGGGCCACCTTTCGTCCATAACCTCAAAAAACAGTCAAAAAATGCAGTTTACGTGGCTGAGACTCGAAATAGTGGTAAAAAAATTAGGGACAAAGCTTATTCGCATGTATTTTTGTCCGCTGAATACGAACCACCATTAGTTTTAGTCTATGTGGCCACCTTTCGTCCATAACCTCAAAAAACAGTCAAAAAATGCAGTTTACGTGGCTGAGACTCGAAATAGTGGTAAAAAAATTAGAGACAGAGCTTATTCGCATGTATTTTTTTCCGCTGAATACGAATCCAACGTTAGTTTTGGTCTCTGGGTCCACTTTTCGTCCATAACCTCAAAGAACAGTCAAATAATGCAGTTTTACGTGGCTGAGACTCGAAATAGTGGTAAAAAAATTAGGGACAAAGCTTATTCGCATTTTTTTCTCGCTGAATACGAATCCACCGTTAGTTTTGGTTTATGGGGCCACCTTTCGTCCAAAACCTCAAAGAACAGTCACAAAATGCAGTTTTACGTGGCTGAGACTGGAAATAGTGTACAAAAAAAGCTCATCATCATTCTTCGTTGGTTTTTAACAGAGGAATACAATGCTGTTTTTGGTTTTAACCTTGACTCAAAAGCTCATTTTCAATGTCATTTCAAGGACAACTGTTCAAAGACAAGGTCAAATTATTTAAATTTGACACTATTTTAGCTATTATTTTGACAGGAATGTCATGTTTATGATAGTATTGCGTCCTTCTACAGGAAGCTTTGTAATTGTAAAATTTTCGGTTTCATAAAAAAGGCGTTATAATCATGTTTTGAGGTTATGGAGTCCGAATCCCATGTTTTTAGAAAATGTTTGTGTGGGCATATGTGTTTTTAATTTTGCAGTTAGATATAGGGGCTACTTTTCGAAAAATAAATTGAACACAAAAATCAATATTTAATTAAATACTATGTTCCCAATCGTATTTGTTTAATTGCACCTTTTTCGAAATAGAATGAGATGTTCTTTTCCTATATTTTATTAGTTTGGATATAATTAGATTTTTTTTTTCTTGTCATAACCAACATCGAATATATCTTACAGCATAAAATATTGTACGTTAAAAGAAAATATGTACTTTCCTCTATCGTTTTATGCTTTCATTTTTTCAAATAATCTTGAAGTCATTGTTTCTTCAACGGTCCTTGTAAGGATAGTTGAAGGAAATTTCTTCTCGTTGCGTAACTGCTTGCGTAACAGTCCTTTTCAGGATAGTTAGCGAGCTCTTACATTAGCGAACTCATTGTTTCTTCAACGGTCCTTGTAAGGATAGTTGAAGGAAATTTCTTCTCGTTGCGTAACTGCTTGCGTAACAGTCCTTTTCAGGATAGTTATAGCGAGCTCTTACATTAGCGAACTCATTGTTTCTTCAACGGTCCTTCTAAGGATAGTTGAAGGAAATTTCTTCTCGTTGCGTAACTGCTTGCGTAACAGTCCTTTTCAGGATAGTTAGCGAGCTCTTACATTAGCGAACTCATCGATTCTTCAACGGTCCTTGTAAGGATAGTTGAAGGAAATTTCTTGTCGTTGCGTAACTGCTTACGTAACAGTCCTTTTCAGGATAGTTATAGCGAGCTCTTACATTAGCGAACTCATCGATTCTTCAACGGTCCTTGTAAGGATAGTTGAAGGAAATTTCTTCTCGTTGCGTAACTGCTTGCGTAACAGTCCTGTTCAGGATAGTTATAGCGAGCTCTTACAGTAGCGAACTCATTGTTTCTGTAACAATCCTTCTAAGGATAGTTGAAGGAAATTTCTTCTCGTTGCGTAACTGCTTGCGTAACAGTCCTGTTCAGGATAGTTATAGCGAGCTCTTACAGTAGCGAACTCATTGTTTCTTTAACAGTCCTTCTAAGGATAGTTGAAGGAAATTTCTTCCAGGTGGGCACAGACTTGCGCAATAGTCGTTTTCAGGATAGTTGTCAAGTTCTCGAATCATTTGTAGTAATCAACTTTTCAACAGTCATTCTAAGAACAGTTCAAGGGAGTTCCTTCCCGGTCTTGCGCAACAGTCCTTTTAAGCGCAGTTTTAACATGATGTTAAAAATAATCCGTACAGATAGGTGCATCAATCCTTATAACGATGAAGGCGTACCTAATCATAAGGGTTCAAATTTAAGATCAATATCAAAAGCATTACTGCAGGAGAAGTCTAATTTACCAGTAACTGCCATGGTACGAGGGTAGTTCAATAAGTCTTTAGAATAAAGTATAAAAACAATTTTTTTTGGGTAATTTTTTTTTTATTTTTCAACATAATCTCCTTGGAGCTCTATACACTTGGTCAATCGCTTTTTAAGTTTTTTTAATCCTTCAGAAAAGTGCGTTTTCGGAAGTTCCTCAAAATAAGCACTTACAGAGGCAATGACGTCTTCGTTGTCCGTAAATCTCTGTCCACCGAGCCATTTTTTCAAGTTTGGAAATAAGAAAAAGTCACTGGGGGCTAAATCTGGTAAATACGGTGGGTGTTCGACCAATTCGAATTTTAGTTCTTCAATTTTAGCCATTGAAACGAAGCATGTGTGAACTCGGGCGTTGTCGTGATGAAAGAGAATTTTTTTTCTCGCCAAATGTGGTCGTTTTTTTTTAATTTCTTCTTTCAGCTGCTCTAATAATGATGCATAATACTCACCAGTAATTGTTTTACCCTTTTCCAAGTAGTCAATAAGTATAATTCCACGTGCATCCCAAAAAACTGTAGCCATAACCTTACCAGCTGACTTTACGGTCTTTGCCTTCTTTGGAGCTGGTTCGCCTGTGGAAATCCACTGTTTGGATTGTTCCTTTGTCTCAGGAGTGTAGTGGTGTATCCATGTTTCATCCACAGTCACAAATCGACGAAAAAATTCCTCAGGATTCCGACTTATGCGCGCCAAAAGAGCCTCAGAGGCGACCACTCTATTGCGTTTATTCTCAGCTGAGAGCAAACGCGGCACCCATCTTGCCGATAGCTTTTTCATGCCTAATTTTTCATGTAGAATTGAAACAACTGCACCTATAGATATCCTTGTGGCCTCAGCTAACTCACGCACTTTTAATCTTCTATCCTTCAACACCATATCGTGGATTTTATTGATGATTTCGGGAGTAGTTGCTTCTACGGGCCTTCCTGAACGTGGTTCGTTACTTATTGATGTACGACCACGCTTAAATTCATTTACCCAGTTATAAACCGTTGCTAAGGCAGGGGCAGATGTGCCATGAACTGAGTCCAATTCATTTTTTATCTCATATGGAGTTAAACCCTTTAAATGAAAATGTTTAATTACCGCTCTGAACTCGTTTTTTTCCATTTTTCTTAACAAGCAATTTTTTTTTTTTCAATTGGTTATAAAAACACGTAAACTCAGAAGATGTGGACTGTGACTGCACCATATATCTAGTCGGGAGTGGTGCTGACTGAAAACAGATGATTTGGAGCGATTCGCGCGCCATCTGTTGGTCATTCTAAAGACTTATTGAACTACCCTCGTATGTAATGATTGTAGATTAAAACGTTCATTGAATCGATCTGATAGCTGTATGAATATAGACGATTCCAATGATATCAGTAGTATGGAATGTGATGATACCTCGGCAGACCAAGGTACTGAGTGTCCAAATACTTCCTTAACTACTGAAAAAGATGCTTCATCTACCAGGTTACTAGAATTGGAAGAACTTCTGCAAGGTTTAAAAGATAAATTTACAAGTTTGGAAGGTAATGATCCCATGAAGCTCAGAATCTTCACTATTGCGCCAGAATCTTGGAGTATAAGACGAATTTCAAAAGAGTTTGATACTTCCCGAACTTTAGCTAAAAAAGCTAAAGAATTACGATCAGCAAGTGGTGTTCTGGCCGATGTTACAGCAAGAGCTGGTAAAACTATACCAAA